>JAYRBW010024961.1:0-12480 GCA_036023295.1 Invenusta paracnida
TTTTGATAAAGTTTTAAACCTTAAAATATTTCAAAAAGAATGAAATATAATACCTATATATATATATATATTATAAATTGAATTTTACTTATGCAACGTGTTATAATCAGTATATTTTGCACGTCGTAATTCCACACATAGCACAATATAATCAGAAATGAGTGAAAAATATACGCTATAACTGTCTACATATTTGAATAAAGTATTTAAATTTGATCATCTATGCTAAAATTTTATAATGCCGCTGCTAATACACATTCGAAAGTTAAGCAATGGCATTTGAATGAAATAAATTGGATATACGGACGTAGTAATTAGTGTTCCAAAAATCTAAATTTGAAATCGCTGAGTTACAATTGTTTGAAATAAAACGATTCGTATCTAAAATTTATTAGGAAAACCTAAGTAAGATAAATATTTAGGTATGCCTAGCTGACGAAAGCTATAAATTTGTGTTCCTTGTAGAGTACTGCTACTTCTTGGTGTTTTACTGTTATCAGGGGTTAGGCAAAACAACGCATAAGAGCGAAACAGCGCGCTGTCCTCCCTTGGCTTCCCAAAGTAATATATTTGAAAGGTGGGATCATTGTGGTTTTCTTGACAGACGATTGTCTAGTATATTTTATCCAGTTTAAAATATTATTAAACCCAGATACGTCATGCCGACTCACTCTTGAAATGAAATTTATTTATTTAGGTAATTGAGGCATCACAACTACATGTATTAACAGTATCATAACATACCTTATGTATAACGCGCTTAAGATACTTCAATAGTGTCAATTTTATCCGGGCCCTTACTAATCCAATATTTAGTTTGATTAATATGGTATAAAAAAATACAAAATGATCCATAACAACTTAATTTAAACGTGCTTATACATATATTAGTGTTATATTTCTTAATAACAAGTATGAGTCCTGAAATAAAGATGTACGCTTGCATAAATTTGAAGGTTGCAATAGAATTTAAATTGTGAGACATTATTTTAAAGCGTGTTTACGATAATCAATTTATTATTATTAAAACGTCTCATGATTGAAATAAGAGGATAATATAGATTACCAAAATATTTGGAGAATTATTCATCCTCTCAATAGTAGACAAACCGATTGGAACTACATAAATACAATTGCTGCAAAACCATGTGCAAATTATACACAATTTCTTTTTTTATTTAAATAATATTAGCCGAACATTAAAAAAATGTGTTCTTACAAATTCAAACTTATCTATATAGATTTGGAAAACACAAGCCAAATCAATATGGTAACCTTATATGGCGCAACAATTTATTTAAAACACAATTTTTGAAACCTTTTAAAGGGTTGTAATGAATTGTTTTTTAGTGACCTTTACGTATTAAAAAAAATTAAACCAAATTAGTAGTCTAGAAAAACGGACAATTTCTTAATGTTTTTTAAACTATTATACTTTAAGATCAAAGTTGTGGGAAACTTTAGTAAACGAGAGAAAATATGTATAAAAACACTGTAATTTATTGGGCATGACACAGTATACAGTGTACAAACAAATTGGTACGAAAAATGCACACATATCATCAACAAGACCATAATACATATAAAATATAGACAGGATTCTATCTCATGGGTGGTGGGGGCGGTGGTGGAAATACAGGTGGCGGCGGTTTTAGGCCTGCGGCAGAGGGCGGTGGCGGGAATGCGGGCGGCGGTACAGGTGGTGGGGGTGGCGGAGGCGGCATACCGGGTGCAGGGGGTGGCGGTGGTAGGTTCAGCTGCATTTGGGCTTGTTGGGCTCGAGCCTTCTGTAACTGGACGTCTGCCGTGGGCCGGGCTTCGAGGCGGAAAGCGAACTGCACAAGAGAAGGGAGAGAGAGGAGAGGGGAGTTAGTTGTTGCTTCATTGTACGGTTTATCTTCTCAGGACCAATCCCTTTCGCAGTATAGTTTCGCAGGGAAATCTAGCTGATTAAATCGGGGCTACTCTAAAAAAAGAGGGCCACTTGCATGCCGCTTAAATCAGTGTCATTTTGTGGTAAGTATTACATTAAAATACAAATAACAGGGATATATATTTTATATCAATAAAAAGGGATTTCTTAAGAGTATAATGAATTATCTGGATAATAATTTTTTTAGAACAATAATACGAGATTTTTTTGTTTGTAAAATTTGATATATTTAAGGAATTTGTGGAACTATTACAGGACATAATTTACCAATAGTATAATTCGGATGTAAAATGATAAAAATTCCCATTATAATATTGTATCAATATTATTGATCGTGATATTTATATAATTTCATTATATAATATCAAATAATATTTTGGTAGAAAATTGTACGAATTTGAAAGCAATAAGAGTATTCACAAATTTACAAGTAACACTTCATCTTATGAAGCATAATATAAGTTATAATAGATATGTATAGAAACGTAATAATACATAACAGAATAGCATAGCATTTTCAAACAACAACTGTCTAAATGAAATAAATAGTAGAAATATTTGACGGTTAAATATTTTGGTTAATATATTTTAATTATTGCAAGTATAGTTGTTACTTCGATAACGTTTTAGTAAAATTAAATGAAGTCTTCAAAATTACTTAATCGATCGCTATATCGTTAAGTACGGACCTAGGAACAAAAGTACAGCTTTATAGAAACATTGCTACAGTTAAAAGTAATTCTGCCTATTTTTTCACATACGCATTGAATTAATAGATGTGTAGATGTGGAAACGATGAGACATAAAGCAACATAGTATAGTAAGAAATAGAAAACAGTATTATAAAGAATATTATATAGTTAACTCAATTTAGTAATACTATAAGTAAATACGTAGTTTTACTTTATGTGCATAATATATACTTACACATCTGCTGGTAGGTTAGTTTGGAACCAACGTAGGGTATTACAATGTATAAGGACAATGCATATCGTACCATGGACAAGGTTATTGCAACATTCTCAGAGATCGTATAAACTTATTCCTGAATAGAGTAGACAGAAAGTCGAAATTGACTGCAGCTCTAATGATACAATGACCTAACTTAGAAAACAACATAATGAATGAGATGTATTGCAGCCTAACACACAAATGAATTTAAAATGATTGCTCTTATTAAGTCATCGATTATTATTCTCTGAGAAAAATTCAAAATTATAATAACATTATTAAATAATTCTCGTATATATTTAAAATATAAACTTTTAGACAAGTGTAAAGTTTTATTAAATGTGTGTATATAATAATATGCATATTACACAAAGCGTAATATTTACTCGCAGATAGGGAATATAACCAAATAATATATTTATAGTCTTTCTTTGGATTTATTTAATAATAATGACAAAGTATTGATAAATTTTGACAACAAAGTGGATATTAATAATTTATGAGTGAATAAACAAAAAAACGAAATGCTTCAAACAGTTATTTTAAATAGATTCGCACATAAAATTCAATTAAAATTGAACTATTTCTGAATCTTTTATATCAAATTTTAATTACATAGTTATCTATTTACGTTTAATTAGAACCAGTCGGTTGCTTGCTAATGAGTTAAAACTGGAACTTCCAGTTTGGAACTGGAACTGCCGATAAGCTCAGTGATTAATATGTTGACACATGATGAGTATTATTTAATTTATTAACTGCACGAATTAAAGGCTTTTCAATAATAGCCATAGTATATCTACAATCTATTCAAGGAAACCTGTGGCACAAATCATAGAAATGTAAGAGTAAAAAACAGGCTAACTGAGATTCACGCAATCTTAATATCCGGCTGATGGAATGCCAATATTTCTAGAAATAGAATGCCATTCGTCTGAAACTTAAAACAGAGGTAGTTCCTAAATTAAAAGAACTAATTTTAGAAAAGCGGTGGCTCACTGTCTTTTGCGTAAATATCGGACTTTGATTGGACGAATGGTCTTATGAATGTGTGTTTCTAGCGCACACTGTCGTCTTTTGGTATAAAAATGATGAACGAGTTGAGTCTCGCATTTACCTGTAGGAAGAACTGCTTGGCCTCACGGTTCCAGAAGGTCCAGACCTTCTTGGGGTCCTTGTCTACCTCTCTACTAGGCAGCTTGAAGCCGATTGTCTCGTAGGGCTCTGCCGAAAAGAGGAGGTACTGCCAGCGACGGTCGGGCGGCTCCACGCGCTGCTCGTAGGCCGACATGAACCGGTGACGGGGCACAATACCCTCGCCCACTTCGGGATAGTCGATCTGGAAAAGCATGGACTGCTGTCCTGACTCAGGGTCCTTCTGCTTTGTTACCTGCCGAGGTTAATATATAGTGAAAAGATCATGACTTGCTGTCAAATATAGTAAGTTAGTAGTAATCAGAATTAAGCCAATTTTGACAGATAACAGAATACATATATTGCAAAAAATATTAACAAGCTGTCAAGATTTCCATCTTACTAGTTCCGCTTGAAAATATGTAATGATTAACTTTCAACTATATTGTTTTTTAAAGTTCTCAGGTGTCGTTTTATAACTGTGACAAATAATTCGAAATAATTGCGTTGTAGCAGTAATGATTATTCTTACACGAGTAATAATATTATCTATATTGGTAGTTTATATAATCGATAATAGTAGAAAAAGTCGTGGCTGCATAAGTTAATGAAATTATTGTAGTGATCAAATTCTCTATATATCCAGAATTTCATTATTCCACTAATACACTCCGTGTCATCTATATAACGATTTGCTAGTGGTCTGACCGAGAGACCAAGGAAATATTGCTTGTGTCCTTTCATTGAATCTTAGTGACACGTCTTTGACACGATGGACCACAATATCCCCCTAGATCGTCTTCACTAACGTTTTGGTTTTATGGTGTTGTTTCCTTATCAAACGGTCTATGAAGCTGCTCAGGGCTGAATATTTCTCTCCTTTATGATTGATCACCCCTTTTCTCTCTCTGTACCGACTTTGATTTGTAATGCATTGTCGTTAAACAATTAAATAATAATATTATTTAAACTAGGAAATCTTAACCTAAAAGCCTAAAATTATCGTTAATTTTCCAACAAAATAACCCCTAAATTAAGAGACAAATCACATCAAAACATTAAATAAATTGATCAATCTATTTAAACGTACTTATAATAATGCCATCACAATTAATTAATGATCAATAATTCATTTTGTAATTCTTAAAAAATCGTTAATACAAAATTTTAAGTGAAAACTATTATACCTAAAACTTAAATGTGTTAGAATATATTATAATGCTTATAGTTATTTCTATAGTAATGTTACATGTATAGATGCCAATTAGATATGAATAAAAATCACACTAACTATAGATTACTGAAAGTACACTGTATCATTAAGTAGATACTGACCTTATAACCAGGCCGACCAATTTTGATGAACTTTTTGGGTTCAATCCGCGCTTTCTCCGGAGCTGGCTGAATCGGTGAATCTTTGGCCTGTTCCGCTGCACGACGCTGCAGATTGTACTGGTGCTTCTTGCCTGAAAACATATTATTATTGGCATAGAATATCGTTCTAGGAGATGAGAGATGAAAAGGGTAGGTAATCTAAGGGAAAACCAGGGTAATTTTAAAAGAATTTAAAATTGAAACCGGTCAAGTATTCTTTTCAAATACAAAAAAAATAATTACCAGTAATAAGCAAACATAAAAAACTAAATAGACAATCTAAGAATTTTCAAAAAGAAAGTATTTAAAACTTGACCACCTATATTTCATCGTTTTTTAATTTTAAATAATCTTGAAAGATAGTGAATAATAGTAACGATATTCCTTGCCAAACTAAATTACAGGAAAATGTAGGCAGCATCGACAACATGGCGGCGGTCCAATTTAGTAAGGAATATTCTTAAATATCAATTTCAGTTGAATATCCTTTTAATATACAATATCTTGATTAATACAAACTGTAACTTTTATTATAGTGAACATTCTTGCATGGAAGCCAAATTTGGATGTTAACTGGATTGATTACTAAAGATTATATAACACAGTTGACTATGATTGGAAATCTATAAATATGTGAAATGTTCATATAAAACACTAATTCAAATAAACAGTAACATAAAAGTAGACGCCTTATCAGTATTTTTAAATTCCGAATATATAATTAATTTAGTAGTAGGATTAGTGATACATGAATCTTTTGATTTCTAATGTAAATATATTTGACATTAGTTGTAATACTATGGCTATAAACTTAATCGAAATAAAGAATTTGGTTAAGAAATATTCACTTTAATACCACTTTAAAGAGAATTCGACGCCTAAATAAACAATAACATTTGGATTACAAATAAAAAAGTATGCATATATGGGTAATTTTCTAAAAAAGGGACCTGTAACAAAAAACGTTAAAAACAAAACATTTCTTTTTTAATCAAGATAATATACTTATGTGATAACGTTGTTGGCCATCACTTTTGTTAACAAAATAATAATAATTATAAATAAATATTGCAAATTGTTTTAGAGGTAAATATTTTTGTACAGTTATGCTTATAATATTATGCAGAAAAAATTTAGAAATGATCAATCAATGTTTTATTTATAGATTTTTGGATTCACAATTTCATATAAATGTCTAACTAATGCCCGTGCATTATGAATGTCCTTTAATGCACTGCATTTATTTCTCATATAGAAAGAATTTATTGTGTTATTATTACTTACACACTTTACACAATTAATTATAACACAAACTATGTCTTAATGTGCATTTTTAGAATTAAATTTTAATCAAATACAGGAATATGAAATATTCTTAACTTGTGATGGAATTTGTGCCTTTTTAAGAAAACCATACCAATGTACCTAATACGAAAAAGTCCTTAATCACCTTGGGTATGCGCCAAGTAACTGCCCTCATTATTGTGCAGAGTGAGACAGAGCTTGCATTCATAGGTGCCCAGGTGATTCTTCATGAAGTAGGGGTCCTTGTTTAGGTCAATCGTCTCCAAGGCTAATTGACGCAGGCGTTCCCGGCGGTCCCGATTGGACTCAGAGAAAGAGGCCACCCCGCCTGTACCGGTCTTTCCACCGGCGCGATGCTGAAAATCCATTCTTGATTACTCAGGTGCTGCGCTGTTCAATGATACAGTCAGACAGAGAAAACAGTCATCGATTTGTGTGTTCATGTATTCAAAATGTTACAAACATGATAAACGTCCAAATGTACATAATATTAAGTTACTGCTAAACACGAGTAATTTGTTTAGAATAGACTTTAAAAGGCGTTCACTGTGCGCAGGCAGAGTTGATCATAATATTAGGCAGTTCAGCTCAAAATCCAATTAAAAAATAACAATTATAGTTTAGGTATTCCCATTTTCGAAATCAGTTAATAAAAAGCTATAGAATTTAAAAAAAAAATTTTTTTTAGATAGTTTTATAATAGTCAATTAGATTATCTTTGTGATTTTTAAAGATAAAAATTGCCTCGTAAAACATCATTTATATAATTTAATAAAAAAAAAAGAATCATTACTAATTTAACTGAGATAACAAAACATATATTAATGAGTTACTAAAAGTTGGGCAGTATAAACAGTTATTTTTATGACATAATCTACATAAATAAATTTTTACAGAATACTTAAAAAAACAAACAAATAATACTATATTGCACAATCCAGAGTATTACTAATGTAAGATTAACCTTGTTATATTGCACTCTATTTCCCTTTGAATTAACTAAATACAACGGTTACAGTTCATTATCTCAACTAAAATAGATTAAAAGTTCTAACAAAGTTGACGTCAAGAGATCAATAAAATCGAAGTTTGGCACGTTCTACTTCATGGCACTATATTAGTGTGTTAAACATAATTATAACTGTCCGGTAATTTAGTACAAAGTACATGCTCACACACGATTTATAACAATTGGAAATATCTATAACTGATTAAAAGTGATGTCGGCATTTAATATATAACATCTTTATGCTGGCCTGACAAATACTAAAACAGTCAATTCTGTTCGTTATAGGCAGCCCTAAAACACTTGACAGTAAACACTGAACACAGAGGCGCAGCTAGTGTTGAAACGCAGATACAGACAATGTATGTTTTTTGTGAAATCGATAGACTATAGAATATTAATTAGGATTTTATAAGTAGTAATATTAGTGTAAACGAGTAATATATAAACTTATGAATTCGTGTGTAAATTCAAGATACACGTTGCATTGGTTAACATAATTTCATTTACAATGCAGCACAGTATACACAAAAATAAAAACTAATTTAGAAATCAATAATTATTATTAATGTTTGTTATTGAATTAACGGTTTTATATAAAAAAATGACGAACCTAACATTATCTTTACATTTTGTCAATTAATATTAATCAATATTAAATCCTTTGAGTACAAGAAACAATTTGCACAGCTACAGTACCAATAGTTTTAAATAATTTAAGATAAACTAAAATAACACTATTATTTTAAAATTTGCACAACAAACAAAGTTCAATAGCAAATAACCATTAAAAAATAATGTTTATCTGAATGTATTTTTATAGACATTGTGTATAATATTAACTAAAAATATAGCATTCCGTGTCATTTACAAACAGTTTAATTAGTAAAGTTATAAACGGTAAAGTATCATAATACATTTCTTAATTCTTTAAATTTCTCTAAAAAATTAGAATTTACAGTTTAGATTAACAAATTAACTACACAATTAAATAGAATAAAAAATTGTAATTAAAAACATAATAGTTTCAGATATTAAAGATTATTCTAAAACTGAATTATTCGGCGGTCAATATTCACCAATCGTATAAAAACAGATTAAAATAGTTTTATTAAACTATCTGCGTATTTAATTTAACAAAATAAAAATGGATTTTCATATTTAAATAGTAAATTCTGTTAAAATGAGACAAATTAACTCTACAAATCAAAAATACATAAACAAATGTTCTTTATGAGATTTACTTGAACTCGACAAAAGGTACATGAAAGAAAAAGGGAAAGATTCAGATATGTGTTTTATTATAAAAATGGCAACATTTTTCACATAACTCGAATTATAAAAATATAAAACAGTTTATTACTCTAAAATCGATAGACATATTTAAATACAGTAGTGACAACGTGGAAATAACAATGTGTAAATATTTATTGAATATTATATACATAATATGTTATACAATATATAAAGGGCGTCTTAATTTTATGTGTTTTGTTTTTAAGTCCAATAATTTATACAATGTAAAATATTTTATATACAAAGGTACTGAGTCTGCAGAAATCAATGAAATATACAACGAAACTAATAACACCGGAGGTATGGATTACATTATGAAAATATTAACAGTGAAAGGATGCGATAAAGAATGCCACAAATATTGATGAAAAATCGAATCAAAATAAAGTTTTTCAAGACAGTTCTAAATTTATAATTTAACGATATAATCAACTTTATTCTTAATGGTACAACATGTATAAGGACCCACGACACGCGTTATTTGTCTTGAAGAATTCGTATTTGTGCAGGAAGAGTTCGTTGGTCGTGCTTGAGATCCAAAAGCAGGTCAATAGTATTTTCCACTTCTAAATAGCGAGAAACAGAGAAAGGGAAACGAGAAGTGGCCTGTTATGTCATATTATTATGTACAAAAACAAATTATTATAATCCATATCATTTCTAAATGGTATACAGGACAAAACTCATTTTCTAGTTTTTGAAAAATAAGGTCACATTATTAGCCATTTCTCGACTGGTGCCAGCAATGTATCTTTTATCCAATGATATTACTTTAATAACTTATATTAAAGCTGTAATACGCTATAGTACAGTCCTTTTTACAATCCAAATGCATTTGAAATTTCCATTCCCATCGAACGAACATCCCGGAAATGATTGACAACTGCCAGTGTAATCGCGATTATCGCCAATTAGAGCCAATCACTACAATTGACTATAGTAGTGAACAATTTTCAAATATCAACCATCTTTTACCATATAGGCCTTTTCTAACCACTTACTCGTCAATCATCTTTCAATTGAAATGACTTTATTATACAATTTAACCTGGAGTATGTGTTTCGCAGGTATTTTCGTTAAGTTTGTGTTTCTTTTTACTAATATTTTTGACCCTTTCGTTTTATTAAATAATATCAAATAATTGCACACTACAAATATTAGATGATATTATGTAATATCTGATTCAAATTAAAGAACGTACTTTTAATATTCATGACTTTAAAACGGTAGTTTTAACTACTTTTATTTATAATTGGTTAATAACACTAAAAATAGCACCGATAGAAAAGCTTTTTTGTTACAAACCCTTTCCCAAATACATGTATTTAATACTATTCAACAGAGGTGATGATGAACTTTCTAAAAAATCCAAATATTATTACACTGCTGCCTAAATAAAGGGTGTAACCAACTCTTTCTTGAAGGGTTGAACGTTGAAATATCTTCTAAATTACAATTATTTAGACTCTGTAATTGATACTGGATCAATCTTATCTCGTTCACATTGATCGCGTGATTAACCCGAAACTTCACGTTCGAGAATATTTCTTCCGTCAACCTGTTAATGATATCTCTTATATATTATTGTAATAAAAAAATATGAGTCAAAAGAGGAAAAGTTAATGATTATTTTTGGACACACTGCTTGATACCATTGTACTTTCTTTTTCTTCTATAAAATGTACTACATCTTGATTAAGCATTTCAGAGTACCAAGTTTTTATCCAATGGGATAATACCATAATATATTAAAAAAATCTAAACTGTATGTGGTGTTTTAGGAAATAGAATGAAAGATATCAAAAGTATAAGGAAAGTGTAATTATGTTTTAAGTGTACACTTTGCCGCAATAATCAAACCATAAGATAGTCTTACCATCGGTGAATCCTTTGTTCCCCTTGGGAACATTCTTGATTGGGCCCTGGCTTCTTAGGAACAAGTCCATCACTTCCGCAGTGATCTCATCTGGGAGATGATTTGCCAGACGACGCACCTGCTCCTCCACAAGAAGAGCCATCTCCAGGAGGCGGAAACGCTGGGCCATGAACCGGAAGAGGCCCTCTTTTGGATTGACAAATTTATTCGACAAACCTGAAAAATGGTTAGTAAGGCTCTTGCAAATATGAAAGAAGCAAGTAATAAATACTAGTGATATATTAATTGATTGATTATTATATTTGATGAAATGGCACGTTGGAATTATGAATAAGTATATTACTGAGGTCGATAAGCTTGTAAGTGCAGTATTCTATGGCGCAATAAAACTTTTTTTCATTCTTATACATAGTAATGAGTTTATTTTAGACAGAATGAAATATCAAAATGAAACATAATTAAGCAAGGGGTGGATTTGATTTTAGGGAGTTTAATTTTAACTATGAGAAATTAACATGTCAAATATCATAATATTATGCATAAGAGAAATTAATAATCACTTCCAACACAGGAAGACTGAACAAGATAAATTTCATCTTATTAATTATAAATGAAAAAGTGGAACATAATCTTCTGAATACCATGGAAGCCTGTTAACCATACGGCTGCTGACCTCATGATATTAGTAAAATCGTTTAATCTTAACTTATTCATTACTCCGTGAGACCAATCTGGTCTCACACTAATTAATAAGTGCAAAAATGAGAATAGTTGATTTTTATTGTCTTTTTGAAAACTGGGTGATAACCAGATAGAAATCTAATGCATATCGAAATTGAATTTGTTACAGTGCAGTGCGTGAGTTTTATTAATAAGTAATAGCCAATCGGTTTACAATTCCTAGATCGTGGAGTCAATTCCTCAACTTACACGTTGTAGTGGTTTCAATTTTGTTGAAAATCTGGAAGCG
The DNA here is from genome assembly GCA_036023295.1 of Invenusta paracnida. NCBI lineage: Eukaryota > Metazoa > Platyhelminthes > Proseriata > Coelogynoporidae > Invenusta > Invenusta paracnida. Next base: position 11,846 of record JAYRBW010024961.1, read on the forward strand.
CTGGTCCTTGACAATATCAGTCCAACGAGCATAACCGTGAACCAGTATTCCCACCAGGAGGTAGTAATCGTGACGTTTATGCCACATAGTCGCGTAGGGTTCACGCAGTACGGCTTCCTCTCTAGCCCAAATCACGTGGAGTTCTGTGAGATTGCCGTCCCTAATGTCGAAGTCGAACGGTGGCGGGATCGATCCTGGAATCGGCTCATGTGTTACAGTAGCTGCAGTAGTGTCCTTTTCTTCATCAGATGACGCTACGTTACCTCTTTTTAGAGTACCAGTTGTAGAGTTTTGGCAGTTTTGAATATCAGATTTTTCCATTGACAGCATTTCAATATTTTTTCCAGTAGACAGTGGGGATACGACATATTTTTCAGCAGTATCTGTTGTATTCTTGGAATTCTGAAGTTCTAAATTTTTGCTTGTTGTTATATTGTCCATATTAACGACAGACTGAGATGCTGGAAAATCCTCAGCAGTACTTGATTTTGCAGGATCGGTTTTATTATCAGTGGATATTGTGGAATTGACAATTTCCTTGTTCTGTGCTGTTGAGATAGATGCTGGAAAATCCTCAGCAGTACTTGATTTTGCAGGATCGGTTTTATTATCAGTGGATATTGTGGAATTGACAA
>JAYRBW010024972.1:0-12479 GCA_036023295.1 Invenusta paracnida
CTCTCCTCTCCTCTATCTAGCTTAAACGTAAACAACGCACTGAAGAGTCCGATGTTGTGAATATGACGAAGCAAATCATCTCTCGATTGGACACACGTCTTTATCACACTCCATGTTCCAGTAAACTGTCTTTACATCGCTCGAAATCAACGGCTTCTATCCATCGAGACAAATGCACCATCTGCTTGGAAGAGTTCGTCAGAGGCGATGTGAGTTCTAAATATGAACCAGAAACAAAAAATGTCATTTTTATATTAAAATTTATATCTAGTTTAATGTCCATATGTTTTTAATTGTTTTAGCTGGTATATTTTTTGATATTTTAAAATAATAGTCTACTTGGTTAATTTACAATGATATTTTTATTTTGTATAATATTTTTTGTGATATACGGATTATTACTGATTACTACTTTTAATATCAAAATATTACTTTTTCAAACTAATTTTGATAAAAATATTTATAACCAATTAGGTAGGATCTCAACTCAGAAGCATTATTATTTTTATTCAGAAATTTGATTTACAAAATATATATATATATTATTTATTTGATTTATATACAATCTTTATATGTCTGATATAATATATTTTCATTTTTATAGTTTTTGCATTGTATATTTTTTTTTAATAATCAATATAAAACTAAAATCTAAACATCAAGTTTATTAAAAATAATTTTACATGTTGCTTTCAATTCAATTCTATTAAATTCAATTTTTAAATTAATATGTTTCCATTCATAGTATTCATTATTAAGTATTGTTTTGGAATACGTACATACAATAATTTAGGACATACTAATATTATTCTTCATGTAAAATATAATATTACTATTAAAATTAATTGCAACTGTTGTATTAGTTGTAACTTGATTGCTTTAGTTGGACCATAAACTTACATATTATTGTGGCCTAAGTTGTACATACATATAATAATTAAAAGAATTTACTAAATACTCGCATATAATTCTCTTTTATGATTTAATTACAAATTTTTCGATTATTGTACTATTTAAAAACGTTTATAAATATATATTATCTAAAAATACGCCGTGGTTTAATTGTAAATAATAATTAATAAGTCGTAATAAACTTATTTTATACAGAACATTATACATTCTGGCATTTTATGGCCAACTTTATTGCTTTTATAATGTAGGTACAATATTTTGTATTTTACTCTATTTGAACACTTAATTAGTCACAATTGTAAAATTCTTTGAATAACCCCCCCCCTCTTTCCACCACTCTGGTTTATAGGAGCTGCGTGTGATGCCATGCACCCATGAATACCACAAGGCCTGTATCGATCCCTGGCTGATCATCAATAGAACATGTCCACTTTGCATGATCGATATTCTGGGTATACACCCATACATTATTAATTCATATTTTAATATTTTATATAATGAAACATTAATAGAGAATTCCATTTAATTAGTTTTTGAATTTTCGAACTAATACAAAAAGCTTTTGAATTAATTATCTAAAATTATTGATCATTTCATAAATATTTCGAGACAAAAACATGAACAAATAACGGCAAAAAAACATGAATTTGTAAAACAGGTCAAATGATTATTAACCAATAATTAATCAAAACTGTTATAGCACAACTAAAAGTCTTTAGACATCAACATTGGGCAGATTCAGAATTAAAACTGCAGGAGAATTAGAGTAAAAAAGTAAAAAAACAATATATTATTTGAATAAAAAATATTTATATCATATTTTTTATTCATTGGTTTGGTTACTATTGGCTACTATCATCACGTTTCCTCACTCTCTTCAACAGAAATCCCGAACCGCGAAATTTGGCAAGCGGTAGCAGTCACCAAGCAACTCAACAGCTCAGCTCGACAAGCCAAATCCACCTCCAACCCTGCAGCAATTGATTGTGGTCAGTCTCATCTTCCACCCACACATTCCGGTCCCTTCCTTTCTCCTAGAAACACAACTACACATGTGGCCGGATTGCATCCATCTCTTCGAAATCTCCTACATTCCCAACACAACTTTCAAGATTCTACTGCAACTCCCTGGGACTCCTATATCGCGCAGAAACTGCAGCCAATCACGCGAAATAAGACTAATTACGAGGGAAATTACTACAACAACGAGGAAGGGGAGGAAGAAGAAGAAATGGAGACAGCACCGCTTCTTACTGCAAGATCCCAGCAACAATCGTCAGCGCTAACGATTATCAATCGGCACCCTCTTATCTCCTCATCATCTGGTAGTGATGAGGATATCAGAAACAACTATGCAGCACCAAATACAACCACCGAAGCATATCTCGACTCCATCCGCTATCGATCTGGTTGGGAGGACCAACAGTATCGATTTCTTCATCGACCAAGGCCGCCCTCTCGTATTCAGTCAACCACTACAGTTACAAGCAATCATAGCTGTCCACTACACAGTTACTATAGCAACAGCCGACCTCCAAATAATCAAACCAATCAAAACTACCGAATACAGTTTAACTTTCATCTGGACCAGGCCTGTTACCAGACAACGACGGGAAGTGATCGCAGTAACTCACCCACTACGAATCTTCTTCTTTTCTCGCCACCAGTCACTCCGTGTGCTGCTATGCCAATAACCAAGGCAACAACTACAAGGACGAACAGTGTTGGAGTGCAAACGACTGGTCCGGAAGAGAGTCACTCTAGTCTTCTTATGACGGCTGAAAATTGTGGTGAATTTGGAGAGTTTTTGGGTTGTGTGATTGGAAATTCAACAGTGGAGTGGGGTGGCGGATGTCAATGAATAATTTAGACATCGGATTGTGAAAGAGAGAAATTGGATTTAGTGTAATAAATGGTTAACATCTTCAGAAAATATAGACAACAAATAAACTTTAAAACGTTGAGTGAATTTGGAAATGCATCCTAGCACGAGTAGTATCTCACAGTTATAAATAATTAAGAATAATAATAATTAAAATTAATACTGAATATAATAAAAGTAGATATTCAGCATGATAGGTAGATAAAATGTAACTAGGAAGGTATATATTTATCAAAAGTTGAAAACAAAAAAACAAAACTTGGCTTAGACTCCGATATTTAAAACAACTTATTTCAGAACAAAAGTGGGAGGTGTGGCTTAGACCCCGAGGCAGCTTAGACTCCGATAGTTATAAATCACTTATTTCAGACCAAAAGTGGGAGGTGTGGCTTAGACCCCGAGGCAGCTTAGACTCCGGAAAATATGTTACTAGAAAGTAGTATGCTTTAGTGGTATCTAAATAAAATGTCATCACCTTATTTTTAATATGAATTTACCGATTAGCAACTCTTTGAATATTACAAATATCAATATAACAGTTAAATATGCTATTAAACGTACATATTTAATTGTACATTATTTTTCCCTTTTCCCTTAAGAGAAATATCATGATTGACTAATATATATATATGTATGCAAGTGACTTATAACCTCTGATTTCTAAAGATTTTCTTTGCAATTATATAACAATTTAACTGCTTGTATATGTATATTGCTAGCAATTTTATTTGTGGGTGCTATTTTTGTCTTTCAAACTACAAATAAATTATATTTTACTTATTGAATTATTTGCATTGGATGTAATTGATCGAATTTTAATCGATACTGTTTCCGATTAAAATCTGCATTGTATATTTACATTTATAGAATACCAATTATGTATGTCTGTTAATATCCTATAATAATAGATTAGTGATATTACATAAAAAATTATATATATCTATAAGTAATGCTTTTTAGTAATTATGTACCTAAATATATTTTAAATGATTTAGTGTAAATAGCATACCCTTTCCTTGGCTACTGTTAAATAGAAACTTTTAAAAGATTATTATTTTAATTGAAATAATTTTTCTCTTCAGATCAAGAATTTCTTTTATATTCTGTATCTAGACTTCGATTCTACTGAATCAGACACAACCAATGTAGGTATATAGACAACCAATGTTTACAAAATCAGACACAACCAACTAAGACACACATTTATTTATATACAGACCATAAGTCCTTTATGTTTAAGAATTTAATAGTTTTACATAAAAAGCATTATCCATTAGCCAAGATTATGAAATAAAAATTCATATTAACTGTTATTGGTGTTTTACTCCAGACATCATCAATATTACAATATTGATGAATGAAATTGTAAAATTGTGACATGAATGATTTCTGAAACTAAACGCAGATTATATGTGAGTATTTTTATTTCACATTTCCATTTTCAACATCTAATGGAAGGCGATTAATTAAATTGTGAAACTGCTGAGCACCGTCTAAGTTATAACATAATCTGTTCTTTGGATACTTTGGATGTCCGGATGTATTTGCACATACGAGTATATATTTATAGAAAAAAATCTAAAATTATGGAGGCAATTTTATATTTCTTAAGGCCTTCTTCATTTAAAGTCTCAGCTGTATAAATAATAATGAAATTGGGAACCGGACTTACAATAATAAGAACATTATCTACACGATGCATATATGTCAGTATATCTAACAAATACATTAAATGTGATATCAAGTTATTATCATATTACATTATGATATAGTTATTGATTCTTATATTATAATCAGATGTATGCATATATTATTACATCCGAATATGTGTGAACAAATATGTATAATACTTTTGTATTCACATATGATTTTAGATATTTAAATGCCGATTTAGTTATACACTTTAATGTTAAAAGTTGTTTTCAGATTTTATTATGTTCAGAAACTTATGTGATGACACTTATTAAATTTATTTAACAATCTGATTTATTATTAATATATATATGTGTATATGTTATTTGACATTATGAATTGACACAATAACTTTGTTTGAATGAACTAACAATAAAACATATGGGATTTTGTTTAGTATAGCAAAAGTGAAATAAAATATTTTATTAAAGCTATTTATTTAAAAATATTCGATATACTAAATGAATAGAATTTTAAAAATGTATCATAATCTTTATTTCATATGAAAAAATATAAATATTTTTGTCTGCCATTGTAAGAAAATATAAGTAAAGCTTCTTCTCAGAAAATTACAAGTATAATAAATATACTTTAACATTTATTGTTAATCTTATTATATTTATCGTATATATTTGGCAAACTATATACATATATATATTATAATAGAATAATAATTAGGATAAAGATAATAAACAATTAAACATGTGACTATAGATAACTTTAAAAATTATTGTTTATACCATTAGATTTTTAAAGATCACTAAAGTACTTCTTAACTATTAATAGTGCTGTTTATTTCTCTTTCCAGAATCCAATCTTATTTGAATATATTATTTAATGTTATGCATTACACAGAACACTGCAATAAAATATAAATAAAGATGATCCCATAGTTGCCGCTTTAGTACCAGAGCTTTACCTTATTGTCTTATTGATTTAACTTTTAGTACCAGAGCTTTACCTTGTTGTCTTATTGATTTAGCTTTTAGTACCTACCAGAGCTTTACCTTGTTGTCTTATTTATTTAGCTTTTAGTACCAGAGCTTTACCTTGTTGTCTTATTGATTTAACTTTTAGTACCAGAGCTTTACCTTATTGTCTTATTGATTTAACTTTTAGTACCCGTGCTCTACCTTATTGTCTTATTGATTTAGTTTTTAGTACCCGTGCTCTACCTTATTGTCTTATTGATTTAGTTTTTAGTACCAGAGCTTTACCTTGTTGTCTTATTGATTTAGCTTTTAGTACCCGTGCTCTACCTTATTGTCTTATTGATTTAGCTTTTAGTACCCGTGCTCTACCTTATTGTCTTATTGATTTAGCGTGAAGTACCAGAGCTTTACCTTATTGTCTTATTGATTTAGCTTTTAGTACCAGAGCTTTACCTTATTGTCTTATTGATTTAGCGTGAAGTACCAGAGCTTTACCGTATTGTCTTATTGATTTAGCGTTAAGTTCTAAGTTGCAATTCGCCAGGTATTTAGGACTTTAATAATTATTAATTTTATAAATCGATTTGAACAGTCATATTTTCCTCTGTTTCAAGCTATATATCAATGAAATAACTTGCATCATATATCCACATTTATCACTGTGCAGTGCAAAAGAACCAACCCAACAGCTAGTTACTCGCGAGGCGGTAACAACAAAGAATTTAGTGGCCGAAAAGAGGAAGAAGATGACTTTTTAGATTCTATCCTGTTAAACTCGATCGAATTATTTCACGACTCCTATACTGTGGCTACGAAAATATAAACCGCGCGATACGTACAAGAGATGGAATAATTGTTGCTGCATTGGGGTCGAATCTTCTCGAGAGGCAAAAACTTTCTGCCTGTTGGTATCCGAGCTGTTAGTGTATGTGTGTGTTCTCTCAATCCGCAGAACCAAATTTGCATTTGGTAATGAAATCTGTCATCTTAGTTTGTGCTTGAGTTGATATTCTTTCTCTCTCTCTACATATATATATAAATACTCACTCGCACGGTATATATATACAATGCACATATATCTGAATGAATGAGTTTCAATGAGTGTGTCTGCTTCTTTGGCTATAAGTTTTCTTCTTCACCCAGAGCTGCGTCATTCTTGAATGGTTCGCTAACTTCACTACTGAACCATTGGAAAGAGAGAAAGAGTATGAAATATTAGTCCATCAGCTTTTTGGTTTCGAGTATATTATATCAAACTGGATTTCACGAGCATAAATAACTTAGGCGTAAGAGGTCCGTCCTGAGTATCAACTGTGTGAACTACCGCCAACCCCACAAACCAAAAGTATTCTTACTATTGATGAAGTACGAGTCTGTAACAGTTCATCATTTACGTTTTGTTGCAATGTTGAGCGATGATCAACCTCGATCAAATGTTTTCTGATTTCTTGGTTTCGTCAAAATGGATGTGTAATTCAATCAATTACTTAAGTTGGAATTATCTTATATACACAGTAATTATTGAAATAAACTACATAAAGTATAACGGGCCTCAATTTTTTTATAAATATACATACAAACTACATATTAATACGTAATTTTAATTAACTGGTTTATATTTTAACTATTTTTATCAACATTTATATGATACACAATATCTGATCAGAAATATATCTAAAAATATTTTCCTTTCGTCAAAGTTGGTTCGAAAGAATGCCATAACGTTTTGAAGTGAATGAGCAAATTGCTTTTAAATTATTAAATTATGGAAAATTTCAAGAATTACCATACATTTATTTAAACTTGGAAAAATTACTCATAATTTTTTCATCAAGCTTTTATTTAATTATATAATTTTGTATTCATTACTTTTGTAAATACCAAAATATTTACAAGAAGAACAGTAATTGTATTAATTGTGAAATAAACTTACTCAATATCTTTCTTATAAGCTTTTTACGTGGAAGATAATGCTTCAAATAGAAAAATAATATTGGAAGTTTGAAATTTAAAGAAACATGATGAAATTCAATTAAAAGTTTTAAAGTAGGTATTTGTAATCAGCAAACGTAAATATCATTTTGGAACACATCAATAAATAAATGTATTACCACATAGTACATGTTATAAATTAATTTTTAAATCTTGCTGAACAACTTAATTATAAGAATTAATTCATTATAATTTTGACATATTCATCCAAATTATGTATATTGTTTAACACAAGAAACCAGTTTTATACAAAGCTCGTAATCTAAATTTCCTTTTAATTTTTAGATAATATCAATTACATCAATTTTTATTTTAATGAATTATCTATAGAAGCAACATTTTAGTATAGTGCTCTAAAATAGTTATAAATTATAATAATTCAATATTATATTACATTTGTAATATTAGTAGAAATCAGACAGTGTTTCTGAAACTACATTTCTAAACAACTAAAGAAATCAATTTGTCATAAAAAATAAAGAATAAATAAATATAAATATTGTTTTTTTCGATTATTTTACTCTTTTAAAAATCTGCATTGTGTAAAATTCGTCAAAAAATAGTTAGAGTTGTAACATTAATATGATTAAAATAATTATTTTCTTTCTAAACTTCCACACAAAAAATACATTATTCAATATACATTATATAAAGCTCCCCTGTGCCATAAGCGCTTCCAAAAATATTAAATAAATAAATACATAGTTGGAGACATAAAAAATGAATTAATAATGGCTTTAAATTAATGAAGTATTTAAAAAAAAATACTAATCTATGGATATTGATAATTTCCATATAATCGAAATTTAGTATGACTATGACGAAATATTCATAATAATTCAAGTTATAATGGAAAACATAAAAAAAACAATTTAAAAAGTGTATAATACGATGTCCTACAATTAACTAGACAGACAGCATCAATCGCTTTATATTTTAAGGATTTTAACGAAATTGTAGAAATATTCACAGAATATTATTGAAGCCTCTTCTCTGCATTGGAGTAGAGTGACGTTGAATCAAACTGAATCCTTCACTGAGACCTATTCGGTTGGCCCATTCCATGTCCGACTTCTGTGTCTTCTCAACTTGTTCGAGTCTACACGTCTCAAAAGATTCTTGACTAGACTTCTAACTGAAAATCCGAGCTAGGGTGCTTTCAGTTACCATTATCAAATCAGTTTGCATCGATATCGGATTTTCAAAGAATATTTTAATTTATTCTTCTTGTTGTGCCGAAGATATCGTTAACACAACTTAAGTGTGCATATTTGGATCATTCTATCCATACCTTTCTCCAGATTTGAGTATAATGATATGTGTATGGTATGTACTACGGTTGCCCACGGTTAATATAATGGCTATGAATTTGGAAGACAATACCAGCAGATTGTAAAAAATGGGAAGCAAAATTCCAACAGCCGATAAAGTATGTCCTTTAAGTTTAAAATTAATTTAGGGGCTGGATTTATTTTGGTTATTTAAAAAAATATGTTTTACCCTACTTTTCTCTTTTCACATTTCTTAATAATTAATTATAATATTATAATTTCATAGCTAAAAAAATACATCTCAGAAGAAATATAATTGATGATAATAGTAAGCGATTAAAAAATTTTTAAAATATATATTTGAAGTGTATTATTAAGGATCATTACACAATTGAGTGCATTTGCTGCATTAATCAGTATTTTGCTTTTTAACTTTACGATGTTATTATATTTCAAGTTATGAATTGGATAATACATAGAGCAAATATATAATACATTTTTAAAATTCGATTTAAAGTATCAATTTGTTTTTACTTCTCAATTATGAAGTAGCATTTGGTTATATATAAGAAAATTATTTACATACGTTTTTATTATAAATAATTGAATTATAGTTCTGCGTCAATAGTATTTAATTTACTTTTCAAATATTAAACGAATTATTTAAGATACATATAACTACATAACTTATATTAAGGGACACACATGCACAACATAAATTTGACTGAAAGTATACTTTAGAAGTAATTTAGTTTAGTGATTCATGCATACACTGATCTTGTATTAGGCCAGATATTTTGTATAATCCTATTTGCAGTATTCAGCTGTTATGGAGGGGGGGCAATTCCATACTCTAAATTTGACACATGAGATAGAAGAACTCTATCAAATGCCACTGATTATTAAACATAAATTCAGATGCATAGGTACTAAGGTATGTGACTGTGTCTGTCATTTGTTTTAAATCATAGTCTAACACAATAAAGAATATATTTCTACACTTATAGTCACAGTAAAGCAGTTGACAAATAACTACTTTCATTGATTTGCAAAACAAAAACAGGTTCGAATGACTCATTTTAGGGACAATCTGTAGGTTTGGACATGTATTGCACCTCATTGACATTTATGGGAGTTGACCTGGTAGAGCTAGAATGAATATGAATGAATATCTGTAATGAATATATTATTTATATATTTACGTTCCTTCAACTCCCATGTTGTGTTTTCTTCTATTGGGAGTAATCAGTGATTTGCTAAATGTTCATGCATGAGTATATTCGACATATATTTACATACAAGCAATTGATTTTGGGTTTGGCTGATTCGCAATATTGGGACAAGAAATACTTGAAGATATCTATTTTGAGCTTGGTTAAGATGTGACTTGCACAAGTAACATAAATTGTTACTTGATATACCCAGAGGCAATCGTCGGTGTCATTCCATTAATTTACCACAATCAATTAGCCCTATTTATATCTCGTAATTGAGGTGAAGGTTCTGTTTTGAGGTATTGTTCAGGTTGTATATATTTAGATCCTCTGCAAGCATGCTACGTAGACAATTAAAATCAAGTTATTTTGTATGCATATGCCTCTTGTACATAAGTATGGTTGATATAATTGAATTGTTGCTATGACGCCTATCTACGATCAAATTATGGTAATTTAGGACCAATTTTTTGAAAATTTTCTTTTGGTGTATTTAAATTATATGGTTAAACACTAAATTTGAAGAATATCTTTAGGATAATTATAATAAATACATTTTTATTATAAACCCTATTCCTATTGTCCTTTAATAATAATTTGTCATATAGATTTAGATAGTTAAAGATAAAAATATAAAAATAATCAAACTGTAATAAACATAATTCATGAGCTGTATATAGTTATACGGAAATCATTCCATCAATACTAAAATATTATTATAAAATTCTATTAAAGATTTATAAACTATTGTTCTTCTAAAAATCACTCTAATATAAATAGTTATTATACGTAAAAAGGATTTATAATAAATATGCATAAGCAGATAATAATATTTTTGAAAAGTTAAAAGTTATAGACCTTCAAATTTATGCCTATAATTGAAATACAGACTAAAACAATTATCTATTTTTGTATTTGCATTTAGTATAAATTTAAAATTTTAAAACAATTCTTCGTCGGCATATTTTGTTATAAATATATATTTCTACTTATAGTACTTGTTGGTAGTGTGTAATGTAAAATTATAAAAATTCAAAATGATACAAATTTAATGGAATAATTGTTATCGTCGACACCAAGTAAAAAAGATTGCGGAGAACATTTTAATTTGGGGAAGTTAACTTGAGCAAGTGACAAACCTTTATATAATACCGTACCCCTACTCTAGCATGATGACTGAGTAGATAAAATCAACAATTAGAGGAAACGGAAGTCAGGTTTGATTTAGCTACCGTCAACTTGGTCAAGCTAACGACACTATGGAGAAGCAAGACGATTATTCAGTTCTCAGTGAATCTGTGACATCTTCCAGCATTTGTGATGGTTATATGCCTTTGTACAGCGTTGTATGACTGTAAAGCATGGACTATCAATCAAGATATCGAAAAATGGATCAATGCCATTGATATACGCTGCTACGGGAGACTCCTTGGCATAAAGTACACCAGTCAGTGAACCAACTTTTCAATAATAGAAGTGGTAGAGAGAAGGGAAGGTCGACAACGCTAAGTGATGGACATCTGAAGGAAAGGAAGCTAAAATGGTCTGAACACTTTAAGAAAAATCAAGAGGAGTTAAAACTGGCTCACACAATTGTATCTCTTTGTGAGCCAGTCCATAGAGGACGTAGATGACGGTTGTGGAGATATGGATGGGAAAATCAGCGACAGTGACAACGAGAACAGCTAAGGATCGAAATCGGTGGTTGAAGTTTGTGTCAAGTGGTGTGCATCTAAGAACAATTACTCTCTATAATGAAGGATGATTGATTGATTTCGAGTATGACATACAATAGAAAGTTTAGAAAACTTAAATTATTCTGCCAATATAGGTATAACTATATAATGTCCCCGATATCCCTAACAAATTAATAATTTCATAACTCGCAAATTATTCATTACTATTTTGAAACCTTTGCAAAATATATTGTTTTCTTCATAGAAATATAATTCAATTCCCAGAAAATAAAAGTGCGCTTAAAGTATGGCACCACTATGGTAGCTATTTAAAAATGGATTTCACAGTCAGAATTCTTAGAAAACTTTAAGGTTAACTACATGTTAAGTCAATTTGCATACCTTATGTTCAATTTTATATCTCACCTATATATATAAAGTTATGTTTACATTGATTAGACGTATTCAAATCAATCAATATGCTTGCATTGAGTTTAATTATGCAGAAATATCTATTTAAGTAAGAAATAAGGCTGCCCAAAAGGATCATCAATGATATCATGTTTTAAACAATGATATCACTATATTATAAGAGATATAAACAAATATTGTTTATTTATGATCCGAATAACAAATAACAAACATCGCTTTGCAATCTCTCAGTTTTGAATATAGGGCCGGAGATAGGAAAGTAATATATTATTACGACATTATTCTATAACTATATCCTAAGAATTTGAAAAAAATTTTGTTAAACACATTCTTTTAATTATTATTATAATTATTTAATACACTAAATAAATAAATAATTTATTTATTACTAGTGAGTGTAACATTGCAATCACGACAGTCACTAGTGAGTGTAACAATGCAATCACGACAGTCACTAGTGAGTGTAACATTGCTAT
>JAYRBW010024983.1:0-12479 GCA_036023295.1 Invenusta paracnida
GAGAAGCGTGGAACAATTAAAAGAGGACCAGCCACTGCCAACCTTTGTCAACCAAGAATACAGAGAGAAGAGTGTTGTCAATAAAAGAGCTAATACTGTCCATGTGAACTGAACTGTGGAGGAACCAATTCCATGCAAAGGTTCTGGAATGTTCTTGGAGATGCTATTAATCCAAACGTTATTACAGGAAAAAATCTAGGCTAGTTCCAGAAGCCAATATATACATATATGATTTTGCTTAGACTACTTATCTTGTTGATTATATTAGAATTACATTTTGTTGTAAATCTGACTGTTTCTTTTCAACATCAATATAAATGTGAATGATCGATTTTGAAGTTATTTTTATTTTTTGCAAAAGCAAATACTGATTTTGTATTCTTTATAATAAATATTCTTTATAAAATAATTTGATATCCCTGTAATTAAACCAGTTTAATTTTTTTTAAATACAAACTAAAAAGATCCATATCATTTTGCTTGACTGTACAAAACCCAGCTGTCATGTTTTTTACCACTGTTTCTGTATTGTGTGATTTTACGTATGTCCTGCTGTTGTACAATTCCCATTCATATATTAAATTCTTGTATTAAGTCACATCTGTGCAATAGCCATCTACAAACTTTGTAACCATGTGTTGTTGCTGTATACACATCCTTGAATTGTAGGAACATTGTGCGTGATTCTACCCACTTTTAAATGTTTTGTACTACTGATATAGGCATGTATCCTTGTTATCCACTTGCCTCAACGTTTTGTTGTGTTGTGTGTTGTTAATCGTTGTTTGCACAAACTTTTCGGCCCAGGAAACAAACTGCACCAATGAGGGAAGTCCATTTTTTCTTTTTTTCTTTTTCTTTTTTTCTTCTTCTTAGTCTTCTTCTGTTCTCACGATTTTTTCAATAACCTTTTCTCTTGTCACACTGTCACAAACATGCACCCTACTAAATATAACTATTTGTAGTGCTAATCCTAGCAGTATACCTCTCTATACTACTAACAATGTAGCGCCCAAACTGCTTGCTCATCGTAATGCACTTAATTTTAATTGTTCTTATAGATACTTAGCCATGCGTAGCGTGCTTCGGAAAATTCGCGCTAACTTCTTTCTAAAGCAATCGAAGCTGGCCAAAATATATCATCATGTTTCTAAAAGTTATCGGAATGGATTATGTCAGATATTGATAAAAAATACTCTCAATTTTCGACAAATTCTGAAGGGCCAAAAACTAATTGATTGTAGAATAATAACAAAGATTTAGTATGATTGATTAAATTGATCTTAAGTCCTACATGTGCTGAAGTCTTTTTATTTGATTGCCGCATTTGAAGTTTATGAAGCATTCCAAATTTTTAATAGAACAATTACACTCATGACAAATCAGGGTCGTCGATAGGTATACAATTTTTTTTAATTCTGTAAGAAATTAGACTTCTGCGATTTAAAAGGTTTTCCAATGTTTTGATATAATCATGCTAGGCAGCGAATATCGATATTAGTATTGATAACCTAACAAGATTAAAGCAAAACATCGATAACTAATTAAATCACAGGGCTCTAATTTGTTATTGATTTATTTTCAATTGAAGATTTAGTTATTATTCGATATCGATCTATAATCAAACAGAAAAAGTTCATTTGTCAAAATGTTTCTTAACTACTGTTGCTTATAATATATAAAGTTACTTTCTTGACATGGAAATAAAATATATTTCAGCTAACGATTGAGGAGATATTTACATTTTTCTCCGTGTTTATTGATATATTTGGTCCATAGCTTCCGAATTTGCGAATAGACCACGAATTTATTGAAACACACTCGCAAATGAATAACTTTATTTAATTCGACATGTCTAGTAAGCTCTACGACATGTCTAGTAAGCTCTACGACATGTCTAGTAAGCTCTACGACATGTCTACGCACTGCACTTGCATAAATATAGCCATGTTATCTATTTACTGGTGATCGCAGATATTTAGTAGTCGTAGAATTATTTCTGTATTAATATCTATAATGAGCTGTTGATGTATTTTATTTTATAAAAAAATTGAAAATTTTACACAAATTATCGTTAGTAGATACTGTAAGAAATTAAAAGTTTAAAACGATTCCATATGCAATATCTATTTATGAATAATTTGAAAATACATGATTATATTCATTCATCTAATTAAATACGGGTTTTTATTGATTTCTTTTTGCAAAATAAAATCAAAATTTAATAGATAATAAGTACCTAGTAACATATACGTTAGAGAAAATACCTAAATTTCCTCCAAAATATTACTATCAATTTTGTCTATTTATAAAAACCGGAAAAAGCATGACAATTTTTCAAGTTCAGATCAGTATTTTAGAATTGTTAGTTGAGATCAATATTTATTTTCTTTACTTAGTGTTGTAATTTTGAAATAATTTATCACTAGAAGCGTATTATAAAGTTTCATTTAGAAAATAACATGTTAGTACAAGTAGATTAGATTCTTTCGAGATTAATATTTAAAGGATAAACGTTTTGATCACATTTAAAAGAAATTGTTGCATGTACTTTTATCGAGAAATGATTTCACGTATATTTCCTTTTTATGCCTACTTTCCCTCTTTCTTTGTCTTACATAACAATAAGTAGAACTTCCTTCTTCTATAATGCTTATCTCCTATATTTTAGAGTTTCCAGCTTCTTCTTAATATCTTATCTCCAGCTTCTTCTTAAAATCTTCACTCTTAATAGTGTCACACATTTTCTTTGTTTATATATTTGACACACTTACACGTTTCCCATTATTAACAGAACCGCATAATTATAGGCACACAAACTTATTTGAACCATGTTTGTTCGCATCTAGTGTCGCATTTCAAGAATCAAAAATTTCTATCTAAATCAGTATTCCTTTAATCAAAGCAATAGTTTTGGTTCTCTTATAAAATAAGTAGATAAATATATAAATATATAAATGTAAAAGTCAATTGATCAAAGTTAAAAATCTCTCTGAAAAAGAAATTCCAAAATTCATATAATGCGAAATATCACACATAATTAATTCTTAGATAAACATCTGTTGTTTCGAAAATTCTTAATATAATGAATTGTAAAAAAATTGTTAGTACCAATATCCAAATTGTCTATGTACATCGAATTTATAATTTCCACGGTTATATCTATTAATACAAGTTTAATATTCAGTGTTAAAATGCTTCATGCAACTTAGAGCTATCCTTTATTAGACCATAAAAGCCACCACTTAGTGCAATTCCATACAGGAATGCAAAATATAAAGCCTTTTACATCAAACAATTATCAATAGTCCACGTCATCTTTCATTTTCCATTTATTTATCACACTAAAGGGCATTTTTTCTACATGTCTTCTTCATGACTTTTTATCTTTTAGTTTTTACCGCTTCAGTCTTTGAATTAGTTTTCTTCATTCAGACGCTGCAGTCACTAGCTATTTTTCGACATTCATTTTCTATCAAATCGTTCACTTACTTGCTTTTTTTATTCTTAACATCTTGTGACATTTTTCTTCTTCTCCTTCCTTCTCCTGTCCTCTCTTTCTCGGACTGTCTCATTTGTGGATGTCACTCAACGGGTGCTGTTTTTCCCCTCCCCTCTCTTTTCCTCATCTAAAGCCAATCGCCACAAAGCACTCACCTCGACATTCCTCGCCCAACGCCAAAGAAGACAGCGGCAGCGGAGTGGAATGGCTGCGGAACAGCGGCGGCAATCGAGGCATCTCCAAACAGTTCTGGCCCTACCACGACACCTACACCCCCGAAGAAGACAACCCCATTAGCAGACGATCTCTCAACAATAAGAGCTTGTCTTCTTCACTGAGTGAGGAGCAGATTGTACCGGCAAAAGTGACCGGTACACTTGGCAGCGGTGAGATTGTTTCCTCCTGGCGGGAGTATCGGAGTCGAGAGCGCCGGCAGCAAAAATCTTCGGTTGTCAGCTCGCGATCCGAATCCACTCAAGTTTCATCGGATCGTCGTGGGAAGTACACACGAGCTGCGGCCATTAAAGATCTAGTTCAAGTCGTCCGTGATATCAGCTCAGATTTGGCCAACCA
Source organism: Invenusta paracnida (assembly GCA_036023295.1). Classification (NCBI taxonomy): domain Eukaryota; kingdom Metazoa; phylum Platyhelminthes; order Proseriata; family Coelogynoporidae; genus Invenusta; species Invenusta paracnida. The sequence continues at coordinate 4,076 of JAYRBW010024983.1, forward strand.
AACGGAGGCTACAACAGCTCGACAGAAGTTAAAGAGCAACAACAATAACAAGGACCTCAATGGTTATGCCAAGAAGAAGGTCAATAACACTGGCAGTAGTCGATCTTTGCGCGATATCACGCGAAGGTTTATCCTTCCTGAACACGAGACCACGCCGCCGTTGGAGTTTGGTGGCGGAAGTGTTGAAGAATTGAACGGGGGAGGAAGGGGAGTCCCTTTGAAGAGCTATCATACACTGCCGTCTTCTTCGGCTCGATATCTTGACCCCACGGGGCGTGACTTAGATGAGGACGAGTTTATTCTCACCTCAACACCGCGGACAGGCGCAACCAATGGTGATAAGCAGGAGAGGAGCATCAGTAATCGGTACGGACTGGATTCGGCCACTTTCGGAGAGTATATTCCCACACGGGTGCATTGGCAGACGTATACACCGCCGCCAGTACCGCCACTGCATCTGACGGCGTCCTTGGATGACTCCGGAACTTTTCACCACCTCATGTCGAGTCCTCTGTCCGCACCTCAAAGAGTGTCCACTGCAGCCTCAACTGTCTCTACTGTCTTGATGAAGGACTTCGTCTGCGACTACAGCACCGCCAGATCGGCAAGAACAGCTGCTTCGCCAGTAGCGGGATCGTCCAAGTATTCTAAAGTACATCGTTCTGCGCATGACCTTCACCGAACTACGGTAGATAGGCCAAGAAAGTATCATTATTGATTGGTTAAAATCTCCCCTGTCATGTCATCTTATCTTTATTTTCCGTCCACTTGATGTTTTGTCAACAGCCAGACCCATCAACCATGATTTGTTATTTGCCGATTGATTATTGATTTTAACTGTGATTTTGTAATTGTGATTCCTTGTGATACAAGCTGGGTTTATGAGTCTCTATACGTGTCATTATTCTATTTTGAATTGCATGCAGACACTAATTATTTTAATCTCCTGGAACATGTTGTGTTTATCAGTGTGCATTCAAATTCTCCTATATGGTGACCAAATTACTGAGGGATCTCATGAGAAATGCATAATTGCCCTCATGGCAAGCAATATTTTTCTCCTGAATTCATGTCCTCTTTTCGTGCATATCAGATAGATTATCAATTGATATAGTAATCATTTATTTTTTAATCACCTAAAAAGAAGATCTGTCCTATTCTATTACTCTTGACCCTCCTAAACTAAAGTAACTACCACAAATTTGTATTATCTAACCAGATCGCTGTGCCTATACAGTACAACTTGATTCTTGAACTTTCTACTCATATTTTTAGTGAGTCATTTGTGCCTAGCTCCCACATTATTTGTACATATATTAGTGTCGATATCGGTTTTAAATCCTTATAATTAGTTACATACCCAGTTGAAGATACCCCTTGTATTGTTACTACCGACGTCAAATGACGCGCATATCAAAGCCATGATTTTACGTCATGATATCATTTTATCGGTTACACCATTTTTGCATACTATACTATGTAACTATAACTCATCAAATCTTGAAGTGATTTCTATTCTTGTACCTTATTCTGGCTGTGTTTTTTTGTTTTGTTTACCTATATTCAAATCTATCTACTATGAATGGAGATTATATTTATGTATCTCATACTACCCATATTACCACTTATCCAACATTTTATCTCACACAGAGTTATCAGTAGAATAGAGGCGATACTGCAATTTTCACATGCGACAGAGAAAGAAATCTTTCCTGTGGAATGTTAGCTATTCTAAAATTATATAGGCTACTTGTTTCCAACATAACATGAGTGCAGGTTTTATTTCAGATTTATTGTGTTAAATATTTCACACATGAAATAACTTTTATTGGAATAAAAAGGCAAAGAGTATGCGTCTCAATAGAATGCATTTAAAACTTTAATTAATTATTAAATTCAATCTATTTGACTGCAGTTGTTTCTCTGTAAAGTAACGTTGGTTCTATACTTTCGGTCAAAATGTGATTGATCGCCTCTAAAGACTTATAGCTCTGTGTGACCTATCTTGCTTTACATATCATCTGACATTATTCATAAATATGTTTTTATTTTATGATCCTGACCTATGCCCACCTATTTTTACCATTTGTTATTATAATTTTGATCTTATCACTTATTTAAATGAACAAATTACATTATTTTACATTTACTGCATATTATTATATACATATCAGCGACACGTTTAGCCAATTATTTTCATTTCAAGTTTATCGGATAATTTCCATTTATTATAGATTGCTATTTATTATTAATATTATTAAATTATTTACTACACATATCAGGTTAATAATACAATTAATTTCTGAAATATTTGGTAACTGTATTATTCTTTGCTCATTGAGACTATTTTTTGCTCATTATGGGTGGTTTGGATTGAAAGTGAAATGAAAAATTGTTACAATTTGGAAAAAAATTAGCACCAGAAATGTGTGTTTCTGCACTAATAATTGATTTATTTCATTAACACATGAATTAGATAATTGTGTATATGCATAACAGTAACTTAATAAAGGCTTTCAAAATATTAGAAGCGCATGTTTTCTTGAATCGCTTGAATGGTTTTCAATCTTGAGAATTTTTAACAGAGTATTAATTGTAAGTAACACTTTAACACTGCCTGTGTATTATAAGAAAAAAGGTAGTCTTATAAGACTAATTTGTGAAGTGCATACAAGTATTTCATACTGTATTTGGTCATTTGAAAAATAAAATCGTATCTAATATGGTTAATCAGATTGGTTTGTTTGTTTACTTGTAATTTAGCAACTGGTGTTAAACATTCGTGTTTCGGTTACTTTTGCTGGTGCCAATGGCTTTTTATTTATTTATTTGATACTTATTTTTCTCTGATAACGTTCTTTGGCGATATATTAACATATTTAGGAAGCTTAAATTAAAACTAATCTGATGGATGAACGATATACCGAAGTGTTTAACTAAATTAAAATTCATCGCAAGACTTTTTGGCGTATTTTATACAATTTCAAATGTATGATGTTAGGCAATTAATATTTTCCTAAAAAATGCTTTTACTGAAAGAAAAAATGCATTAAAGCAATGCCTAATCTGACTTTAAATTTGCCATTAAATTTGATATCTTGCTGAATATATTTTTGAAAAACAATATGTAGGTGTATACCAAGTCTTAATTTTCAAAAAACATGCTTTAATTTTAATTTGCTTATAAGTTGAACGTTTTGTCTATCTAGAAATAAAATTGACAGACTGAAATGGCTTTAATTTTGTTAATGTTTTTTCTTATTTGTGACGTGTTTATCTCCATGGTGACGGTCTCCATAAACAGAATATTTCAACAGCTCACTGTCCACTGTGTATCTCCGATAAAATCTGTAGCATTAAAAATCCAAATTATAAATTATAAATCCTGTTATTATTGGAAAGTAAATTACTTTTTATTGATTATGATGCATGGTTTCGGTCGACTACACACTTTAGCGGAATATATACATAAGAGAAAGAATTGTTCCATGAAGTCCTCGTTAGTGAGGTTAATTGATATAATTTATAATATGTAGCTCGTAAATTAAGTAAATTACTTAGCAAAAGGTCATTCATTTGAATGATGACAACTTATATCACATAGATTTCAACCAATAAACGCCTACGGTCCTAATGGAGCTTCACTATGCTTACTGCAGTCGTCATACATTCAAAACTGTTATTTATATAGAAAGGAGTTTAGAGAGTATCTTATTTGCATTGTAAATTTTTGTACCATCTCATTTAAACCAAAGGTGCGTAAATGGGCAATAATAAAATCAATAAAATAGCTTCATTTAATTAACTTGAGATCAATTGTTGATATATTGAAGCAATTAAATACACATTCTATTTTTTTTTTAATATGACTTTTTCAAGAGCTTTGGTTTTAGTTTCATATGAAATTGATGTTTATCTACGTAGTTACGTTTTTAAAATATCGAAATGACAATAATGTTTGGTAATAAATGGCATATATTTCTTGATGACTGATAAAAATCGATAATTTAGTATAATTATTTAAGTTAAATAATATATCAGTAAACAGCTTCATAAAATAATTTCTAAGAGGACAGGGTATATAATTAACTCAAACTCTATAAATTTCGTTAGCTAATCATAAAAGTAATTATATTTATTGTATTATATTAATATTTTTATAATACAAATTAATTAATATATAACATTGCAGAAAATATTAGAATCATATGAGTAAAATATTTTTTGTATTAGAAATATGCACTAATTTGGCTATATTAATGCTTCAGCTACTCAAACAATCAGTTTACATAGCACCGCCGAGCAATAAGTAGAATAGAGGCTATACCGTTAATCTATAAGTAGAATAGAGGTAACAGTATTTTGACTGACGAAGTAGGACCAATCATCCAATCAAGATCAGTATTTATGTGGCAATTTCACAATAAGGTAATGACACAACAAGGAAACAGCTACAAACAATAAGTTTCAATTTGAATATATAGCTACGACTTTTGTACTCATATATTTAAAAATTAAAGCTTTGGTTTTCTCGTTATATATACAAATACAATGAAATTGCATAATTCACTTTTTGGCGAAGTTATTATTTAATCTTAAGAGACATGTTACTGATTTGACCAAGGCCAAAAAGCATTCTAGTTTGCAGTATTTCTTTATTCAGTCAGTGAGAGCTAGCAGCTGGCGTGTTGAAATTATAGGACTCGTTATAATGCATGTCGCCTCTATGCGTCCTATTAACTCTATATGATCTAATCAATGACAAGACTTGAATTAGAAATTACTCAAAGTATTCAGGAAAATAAATCAATTTTTACTTTTGGTTAATATTGATTCGTGGATTTATTTCAGGAAAAAGTTGACGACTCTACTCTTTGCAGTAATGATGATCCATCCGAAAAGGTAGCATATAATATACAGCCATATCTAAACTGGATTAACTCAATCCTTTAACTCAATCTTGAACCAGTGCAGTGTTAACATTAACAGTTATAACGATTTTGTTTTTGTTCACAATTTGTGTTTTCCCAGAGTAAATTGGTGTTCCTTTCCGGAAATCTAGAAATAATTAATCTATGATTTTACCCTCCTACCTAACAAGGTTAACCTTACACTATACATTACACGTTCAATATTTAAATATGATATTCCAATAAACCTTTTTTCCCAATTATGGTTGGCTCTGATTTACAGTATTCTATAATTTACTATAAACGTGTGATTTTTCTAATTTACTTTATTTAACTATTTGAAAGTCTATTTTATTATAAAGAACATTTTGAATGTCTGGTACATATTTTATATGTTAGTTTTATAACAACTTTAGACTATGCTGTTTTAATTATGTTAAAATTTGTTGATAACGCATTGTATAATATAAATAATATATTTCAAAAAAATTAATTATAGAGTAATTTTAGATAAATATAATAAAATGTCTGTAATAATTGTACTGTAATTAAAAATAATAATCAAATGCATACTTCATATTATTTTACTATAAAAATAAAAATAGAAACATTGATAACACGACACTTACCCATAAATTCCGACTATTGTCTATAATAATCGTTTCATTATTTTACATACTGAAACGTGTAATTCCAATCACGGCCATTTAGGACATCGTGTATTCCCTGGATCGCGTTAAACAGAAGGTGGAAGTCTTAAAGGCAGCTGGGGAAAGTATGGCTGCATCGCTTGGCCCGCATGAACAGGCCCTCATTCAATCCCATTGCGAGTGAGTCATTTAGACTTTTGATCTTATTTCAGTGTTACGAAAAAGTAATATTACATAATATGTCGATTATCAATTAAATATATATATATTTGTTTTTAATAAATACATTTTTTCATAATTACTAGATTATTGACACATACTGCTTCCTTTTTATTTAGACTGTAGTGTAATAATTTAGAATAATTATAAAATAATATATTTTGGCGAATATTAATTTGCGTATTTGATATTGTGGTGAAGGTTAAGAAAGAATTTAAAAAGTCTTTCAACTTTATTCTGCTGCATTGTCTGCTCATAGAGTGTACGAGTCGCGTACTCAAGACCTGCGATCTGGGGTGGAGAGCCGGGTTCGAACCTTGACCACTGTGTTGTGTGGGGCTGAGGGATTTCTGTCCCTTTTAGACGAGAATATGCGCTGGTTGGAGGGTCGACAGGGTGTCTTTCAGGACCACGGACTGCTGGGATTTGAACCGGGCCTCACAAGACGAGCGATCAAGGAGCACAAGGTTTGCTTGTAGGGAACGGGTGGCAATAGAGAAACGTAGTAGAAATAGTCACATTGTATTTTATGGAAATTGTGGCCTTAAAATTTGGATTGTAGGAAAAAGCATTTATATAATACTAATATATTAATTAATACAAAACTTAATATGCTTTTATTCATGTGTATTTAAAATTTACTTTTACTTTCGGAGATGTAAACTTTGTAGAATAATTAATACGGAACTATACATAAGTTGAAAGGAAACCGTGGAGATAATCTATGACGTCATAATAACCAGTTTACCGCATCCACTGACGCCGTTGGTCAAGAAAATAGAGGCTACACAGCGAGCAAGAAATATCTTCATTTTGACTGAAATAAAGAAATAAAACCAGTTGACCAATCAGAAGCGTGGGCAAAATCACGTGACTTTGTTGGGAAACATAATAATATACAATTGATTAGTTTTATTTTGGTGTTAGCTTAAGTATTTTTTGTTCATGCTTAATTTGAAAAATGTATACCTATGTCTTTAGTTCTTCATTGCTGCATAATATAATATTATAATATATTTAATTTATATTTAATGACATTTAACGCATAAAAATATGTCTGATTTATTCGGGAAATATTAAGTATTCTTTTCGTAGGATTATAATAATTTTGTTTGATAAAAAAACTATATATATATAATTGTTATTTGTGTCTTTTGTGTATTTTACATAAAATTAGGGTCGGATCAGCCTGTAAAATTGGTTCAATCACGGATTTATTTAAGATTGTTTTGCAGATTTTGTTTAACATTATATGGATTATTTGCTCTTTGTAATCGAACTCAAGTTTCCAAAGTCAACCCCTGTTAATTCCAGGAGGCTGTCAAAGAGCTGACAACCAACGAAACGACACTAGCGGATTTACGACAGCACGCGGAATCTCTCCAGACCAGTCTGAGTCCTAGTGACGCCGCCACGATGGGCCAACGACTCAGCCGGCTCGGTCAACTTCAAGAGACCATGGAGAGGCAAGCGGAGAGACGTTCCGCCTATCTGGACCGATGTCTCGAGGTTCGGGAGAGACTTGCGGGCGGCTTGGAGTCAGTGGGACGGCAATTGGAGGAGTTGGAAGTGAGCTGCCCTGGTCCACGCGGGGGAAAAGGGGCTCCAATGAAGGCCGTGGATATGGAACAACTGATAGAGGAACACAAGGTGGGAATATATCTTTAAAATGGGAGCATTGATCGGCGCCTTTTGGCCACACTGCTTAGCGAATGTGTTCTAATGTTTTTCAAGTTTTAAAATTTGCGAAATGATTTGAGAAATTCGTCAGAATATGCTGTCATGTTATTTTTATATATTATTTATCTATTAAGTTAACTGATATATTAATTGGAAGCAATTTAATTCGTATCAATAAATGTATGTAAATTTTGTGTTATAATTTTTCTCATTATCAGGCGACTTAATGGTCCGATGGTTAGCGAGTGACGTCTGCGGCTGTGTATCCACGGTGTCATTGTATCCAATGATCGCAGGTTCGAGCCCCAGTATTTACTGGGTATTGAGTGTTTTTTATTTTAACATGATCTATTTTTATATTGATAACATTTTTATTTTAAATCATAATTGCTTTTATACCATAACTAAATTAGTTAAAAAATACGAGGACTATAAATTTATAATATTTATTTTATCGTTTTCCAATAAAGTAAGTGTTTTATTCACTATACTACTCGTCTTGTTTTGCAGTAGCAGTATATTTACTTTTGACACTGATTTTTAAAACTATTTACCGTTCTCATCGAATCTCATGTGGGTGGCCAAACTGCTACAAAACTTATCTCCCTGATCCTATTAAACGTCGAATACAGCTGTCAACTAAACTCTTCTTAACAGCATTAAATAACCCTCAATACATCCTACACGCCCGCATACCTAAAAGAAAACTCAGAATTGGACGTCGACTAAGCATCCCATTTTCCTCCACTTCTCCAGACGACTAAATTCTTTCATTCGCCATAATATGTCCGGTCGATCCGCCACAACTGTCTGTACCTACTATTTTATCTTAACTACTTTTCATAGTACTTCCTTACTCATACTTACTTAGTTATATCTTATTTATTTATATTATGTGCTCTATGCTGGTGGATTTTCCCCGATTTAGCACCTCTGATATTAATA
>JAYRBW010024994.1:0-12479 GCA_036023295.1 Invenusta paracnida
CCCATACAGCAACCAGAAAGATCCTCTTTTATCATTTTTGATTTTGGGTATTGTTTCCCAACATTTTCCATAATAAAAAACTGTCTAATGGGACTCCACCCCTAGTGCTAGTAAGAGGTCCTGGGGCGCATCGGCTTTAGAGCCCGCGATAACCAAAGCGTCAGAAAATAGAGAGAGAGAGACAACAATGTCACCTATTTGATACAATAAATATGAAATTGGTGGGTAATATTAAATAATAGTCTAGATTAATAAATTGAGCAAAAACAAAATCGCATACTAGCCGGTTTAAATAGTATACCTAACAGAGATATTACAATACATTAAAAATATTAACAGAAAAAGACCAATAAAACACGTTAAGAAAAAGGAGGCATCGTTATTAGTAAGTTCTATTTATTTTAAAGAAGGATTATGTTTTAATCAAAATGGCTTCTTTGTCATAATATCTAATCAAAGTCTGATGAGCCACAGCTCATTATTTTAAAAGAAAAAAGTAGGTTACAATACACGTATATTACGTAATGCTACACGTAATACAGTTCATTAAATGAGTTCATATTAGAAATTTTTCTGATCGATGCTTCTTGATCCTAGTCGTCAGATATCTTTTGGTTTTACCAATGTAAATTTTTTTCGCATTACACAAACAGGAGATTTGTAGATTATCTTATTCTTCAGCCTGGTTGGAGGTTTATGTAGATTTTAAAGAAAAATAGTTTTTTTAAGTTTAAATGAATTTTGAAGTATTATTAAATTGTTTTTAAAATATGGATTAATTTTATCGATATTTTGCCGAAATAAGGTAAAATAAAACAAAGTAGACTCCTGATCAGACGAATTGGAGAATTTGTATTAAGAAAATTGTAGAAGTAATGTCGAAAAATTAAACGAAGATAATTATTATTAGAGAAGAAGAATTTTAGAAATTTTATTTCGTTATGAAAAATTAAAAATAGCAGTGAAGGTAAGCACGATGTAAGAAACAGCCTATTGTACCAATTTTGCACTTGATAGGACAAAGTTTGTAAATTCAGAGCGACACTTGTGAATATTTTCTTGCGAAAGACAGAAGTACTACACGAGTCACCATTGAGCGATTCTGGAAGTTTAACACGATTATCAAAAAAAGTGAGACTACTAGGCTCTAATTTGTAAGTAAATTTCAGATTCGGCTGAGAGCTATTTAATAATTGAAAAAGTGAAGAGACATTTTTATTGTTAATTAAAAATGGCATCCACGTAACGTAGAAATATTTTTTTTGCGAAACATTAACATTAGAAAGTCATTTTTTCTAAATGATCTATGTAAATAAATAAACCCTCGCTAATAAATTAACGAGGGTTTTCCATTTTGAAGCCATCAATTTGTTTATAGAATTTGTAGAAGAAACAACTGGTGAGCAGTAAGCTCTTTAAAAATTTCTAATAGAAAAGGGGGTTTACATTTAGAATTATCTTACACATAGGAAGAAATAATATCTATATGGTTTCAACGAAGGGACATCTAAGCTAATTCCAAGTATCATCTTTATTGAACTTGCAGCAATTTAATTTAGAGAGAAAATCTAAGGTTCAGTTTAATAAATAATTGTATGGCATATTCGGTTTAATAGATAGAGATATTGCACAATATTAAACTTATCGAACTGCATTTAACATATTATCTATATTAGTATGTAATATTACCCACCAAGTTCATATTTATTCAACATAAAGAACATATTCGAGAACATTGTTGTCTCGAAACACGCTGTGAAATAAAATGTATTTAAATTTATTCCTGATTGTTTATTATAAATGTATTCCATTCGCATTTATATATTTATTTTTATTTATAATATTATAAATAATTGAACTATTGGAGAATAATGTAGATTATAATGAAAAATTAAGAGAGTCAATTGAACAAAAGTTTATTCATGGCACGACAGAAATATAAATATATTGACCGAAAGAATAATACCACTGAATCAATTAGGCTACTTTGTAAATAAAATAACGTAGCTCAGATCGAGTGTAACAAACGAATAAATTAGTTGAAATCTGCTAAATGAGATGGTTCTTTCAAATCATATATGTCCTTAACTTGAGTAAGAATATTGTAAGCAACCTTTTTAGTTCTGTCCTTAGTTAGAGATACCCCTGAGGCGGTGATCTGTCGGCTGCACTCAGATGTGGGCTTCTCAATGTCAGAGGATTGAAGAGATGAAGAAATGGTTGAAAAAACTTTGTTTTGGAAGAGGATTGGTCGTGAGTAAGCTAAGTGTCCTGTTTTAGAAAGAGGGGGAGGGGGGTGAGAAATTTCACAGTATTGAAGCATGCCAATGGTTAATTATGAAAACGTATAACACCGTGCGACATGTGTATATATTATTGGTCTGCCTTACTTATATAGCGGTTATGGGGGCACAGCTACCCAACAAAGGTATAGGATTTAGTAGTTATAAAGATGCTAAAAAATGTGTTTGCTGCAATAGCAATTTAATAAAATATAAAAATTTAATGTTATGATGTATGCATAATGTCAAAAATGTTTAACATGATAAAAACATTTCCTCTGAATATAAGTATGAAGTTATATCACAATTACAGATAAAAAATTTGAATCCGTCATACAGATCATCAATCTGAAAATAATATTTGTCCATAATAGTATGGTCATTTGATATCGTTTAAAATTTAAAAGTAATGGGAATAAACTACAAATTATTTATGAACAAATAATGTCTGGTATACAAGTTAGATAATAAAAAAGAATACAGGTATAATATTTATTAATATTTAAAAATGGCTGTAAAGGAAATTCAAAAATTGATAAAACAATTCAGTGAATTCAATGACAGTTCTTTGAGTTCGAATTCGAATGAAAATAATTGAATTTGATGAAACACTTGGTCCGCCAAATATCGTAAAAAACATATTATGTACATAGAAATATACATTCAAAGCTCTTATAATTTCTTCAGGAACAAACCTTTATTTTAAATACTAATTTAAACCTTGTATTGGACAAATTACACTTTTGAGCACTAATGAGATTTATTTTGATCCTAGAGGTTTCAAATATGAAGAAGGATGTCAGGACTCACTGGTGACCATCCTGGGAGTGATCCCCGCCCCTCCACCAGTATCCGGTGGACCCAGATCCACTGCGCCTGGCACCGGCATCTCCACCTCTACAGTCTCGACGTCCACACAATCTACTAGAGAGGCCAACTGGTCCCCGCGAGCACACATCAACCGATGTCCGATCAGCTCCAGATAGCCCGCTAAGGCAGCACCACCACCACTACTCGCTGAGTTAAGCAGAATGAGATGAAGGCCTGCATCAGACCACATGTGTCCACTAGGAGATTGGGGCTGAACTCCATCTGGTCTGAATAGCACAACATTAATAATTGTGGTTTAGTTTAAATGTGCCAAATAGTTGCATTCGGTTTTTTTATCCTATTGTATATGGTATATATTCCTATATATGTGCTAATACCACAGCAAACAGGGGGTTACGCATTTTGGTCTACAGATAAGAATGTACTGACCTACCCACGGCATTCGCTGATTGAATAAAAACACATTCCCTTAAAAAGCAATTTGCGTCGTGTCTTTTAATCCGATTGCGCTACTATCTATACCTGCAATAAGCAAAGATTAATTGTGTTTTGTAGTAAGTGATAAAAAATAACACTTAACATTACATGTATATGAGTAATGAAAACATAAATTACATAATACTATTTTACCAGGAGTACAAATTTTAAAATTGTCCGTTAGAACCGGCTATGTAAATTAAAATCTCGGGTACTATTGACTGCTGTTCGCGTATTGCATGCGCAAAGTAAAGTAACCAATTTCGAAATAAACTATTTGAGCAGTTGTCTAGACTACGAAATTATTAATAGTCGTTTTAAGAACTCTAAATAGTATTCTCAAATATATTATTTTTGACAAAACAGTCAAGGAGACAATTTATAAATAGGATGCTTTAAATAAGTAAATGTAAACTGTCCCATAATGATGTCAAGTAGTTTTCTAAAACAAAGATTGGACGCTTACACGAACGTGTCAGTCGTGGCTTCATCTGGTCCAGGAAGCACAAAAAGTTTACTGGGCGGATAAACTCGGAATATACTTTGGAAGCGCTGTCTATTCTGTGCCCTTTCTGAATCCGAGGTGTTCAAGAGGTGACCCAATACCACAACCAGGTCCGGATTGTGGATAAACATGGCCGCTTTAAAAGCTCTCTCCATTTGCCATTCCCTGTGCACACCGGAGCATTATAAATGGAGTTAATAAGTTTGAGTTCATTAAAACATAAACATCTGCGATAATGCAAAAAAATAAATATTTAAAAAAATTAAACAAAAGAAATTAAAACGCAATCAAATAAACACTGATTCAAAATATATACTGAAAATACATTCACTAAGTAGTTCCCTTTAATTCTTCAAATAATTTCCGCGAGACCATGGTATTGGTGTAGTAATCGAGCTGGTAACCCAAAACAAATTATGTTAATTATAATATAATATTATTAACTTAGATAAACTGTATAACTTAGATAACTGTATAATACGCGATATAAGTAAGTCCAGATGGATACATGTTAATAAATATTCTTATATGCAGCCTTTGTTTGAATTTTAGTATATAAAATACATGAATATTTATGAATACGTAATCATATTCACAATAAAAAGTATTGATTGTATGTATATCAAACATGGTTAGTACAAATGCATATCTATATAAAATATAATTGAATTATCCTTACAATTTTATAAAACAATTTATGTTCGCGCTATAAGACCATTTTAAAACATGAGTTACAATTTTCATAAATGATATCATTATGGAAAAATATCAAAATATTCTTCACAACATATTAGACTAACATAAAGAAATATTAAATAATTGATAGCAATTGAAAGATTTTTTTTATAAATGTATAGAATTATGTATACTTGGTAGAAAATAAATTTGCAAACAAATATGTAAAATAATTATCCAGCAATAATATACCTACTAATACATACTTATTTTTATAAAGCAATCTAATTAGATACTATTCTTATATATGCTGCGCTAACATTAATAGAAATTTGTATAATTACACTATACTACTAATGAAATATCTTATCGCGTTTTATAAATTTTGTAACTTCAGCGACGAAATATTACAGCTGAAGACATTTGACACTCACGTCCTTTCCTTGTCCATCCATCTATCCCGTCTAGTGAGACCCAGATTTGGTCCAGCCAAGACGAGAACTCGCTGCGGTCGACGCACCCCTCCCTCCTCAGCCCCGCTGAGCACTCCAGGACTGCCCCTCTCCCCCACAGAGACGTAGCTGTCAAGATGAGACTGGTCTAGTTTAGGCCATGTGCACTGCAACAGCACCAAATAGTAGATGGTGAACTCACAGTAGAGGCAGAGAATCAGGAGAGAGCAAAGAGGCGTCACCAATGAGCGGATTGAACGGATGAAAATAAGACGGCGTATACAGTCGGCCAGAATGAAGGTTAATCGTCGAATTGTCTACCAGGAACACAGGAGAAAACTGATATTATTATAAATAATAAAAAGATATATGTATTATCAACCAAATTTTCCTGTCACAAACATATAGTGAGTGATATTTAACATGAAGTATAATAAATAACATTTGATTCATTCATTGAATGTATAGTCTAAAATAATATGTCTTCACAAACTATATTTTATTAATACTTTATTGTCTTAATACTTTAAGTACTTTATGAATAACAAATAATATTGTTATTAATCATGCTTCACAATAAACGAATTGAATCGTTAGTATAATTGTGTCTATTATAAAACCATTGAATCATGGTAAGCAATACAAAAAACAATGGTTTACTATTTATTATCTGCATTATAAAAACAGGAGATTATGCCTAATGACAAACAAAAAATTTCAAAATAATATTCTATCAGTTGCTATTGGTTTGAGAGTAAATAGAAATTGACCCCGAATAGAATTGTAGTAGTTATTGTTTTGGTTACATGCATTGTAAAGCATTAAACCCATTATAAGTGAAAAAATGATTGGATTGTTATTTATCATACATCATGATTATATATATTACATATTAATTATATCATGTATTATGTTCCATAATATATTATATTACATATTTAGATATCAGTAATCAGTAATCAGCATAAAATATAGGTCCATTGCATTTTTGCCATGTATATATAATATTATATACTCTTTTTATCATTTCAAAATTTGCCCAATTAATGAGTGATTTTATTATAAAGAGCAATTAATAACATTTGATTATTGTTTATCATGCTGCATAAATGTATTACTACAAAAATAATGTTATTAATTAACTCATTGCAATAAACAGCAATTAATTGTTATTGATTATGTGCATTGTAAATCATTTACGTCATGGTACACAAATGTGGTTCAAACATAGATCGATAAATAATTAATGTTTATTTTATAATATTACAATTATGTGATTTATGAAGTAGTAGATCATGCAAGGTGACAAATAAAGCTTGCATCAGATTTGATGATAAATTATTCAATCAATTGTTATCAGCAGTGTGTATTTTGAAAATATTAAAATCATGACATAAACAAATAAATATTAAAATCATGACATAAACAAATAAATATTATATATCATGCAGTATGTCACATTATAGTATACATACTCGTATTTAGAAATAAGCACTAAAAATACAGATAGTATTATTTTTCTACATATATTAATATTAATAGTATATTTTGATTATAAAGCTCATAATAACTAATGAAAAATTTAAAACATGAATATATGAATATATGAGAGAATATCACAATTTTGAAAAATTTGAAGTCATTCAGCTACATAAATAAAAGCTATATAAATTATATATTTTGATCTACCCAGCATATAAATTGTAATATTATTTTGCCAGAATTTATATACATCTGAATTAATTAGTCTGATTTAAACATATCAATAATAATTAGCTTAATGCACAGCACAAATCAGTTTGTTAAAGTCAGGATTATGTACCAGGGTTCAAACATGCCATCTTTGGATTTAAAGATAAGAGTCCAATCTACTTGGTACCCCTCTCCTTAAAAATTCAACTTTAAGATTGCATTATTATACTTCGAAGTATGAAGCTAGCTTGCAACACACATACATTATAAATTATAATACATATAATTCTGGAAAAAAATATTTTAACTTCATTTTAATTTATCATAATAAATGTATAAATTAAATATTGTGACTAGACCAATTTAGTGAATGGAAGTCAACAGCTGATTTGTCACAGACAATTTTCTATCTATCTGCTTACTTCAAACAGTTGAAATGGTTGCTAATACTGTAATAAATGGCAGTAATAGATATAGTACAGAGCTTCTGAAAACTATCAAAATTTGAGCACAAAAGGTTTGTTATGCTCAATGAATTGCTACTGACATATGATTGAAAAATATGTAATTCTTGTGTCACAAAATGAGATAGTAATATTTTACTATTTTCCAATATTAAAGAATATGGTGATTTCTATGAAATTGTTCTGCTATTTGTGAAAATTCATATTTTTTATAAAATTATAAATTTATTTTTATTTGACTTATTGTACATCATTTGAATTCTCATGTATTTGATACATTTTAAAACAAAATTAAAACACATAAACCATATGATATAGTTTTCATGCAGTTAGCAAAAAAAGTTGTGAACATCTGCTAATTATCTATTTTCCTCCATGTTTATATTTAAAAAGTTATACTACTGTTATAAATGTAGGTAGTATATAGTTATACTCTCTAATTTGTCATATGTGATTATTGATTTTATTTAAATTGACATTTGGTCATTCATATTTACAAATTTTGAAATTATTCAAAACAGCACCATTTAGTTACACACAGAAAGCAAATCCTATTGTAGAATTAGTTCAGATTTAAAGTGTCAATTGGTGTAATATAAAAAAATATCAAACAATACAAACAAAATATAAATTTGAAATATCAACAATTTACTGAAAAATTGTGACAGGAAACATAACACATTTTAATGAGTTAATATGTGTCATTCCATAGTTCAGAATTATAAAAAATTATTGAGGTTTAAAGTATAAACTTTATTTAAAATAAAGTATTTCCAGATTTGCCCCACCCTACTGTGTATAATAAAATTAATTTATTAATAACTTATCAAAGTGGCAATTGGTATATATGTATAAGAATATTTACTAATTATTGGTATATCTACAAAATAATATTATAATAATAATATATCCATTTCACATAAGCATTAGGTTTTATTCTGCATCCTTTAAATCAGCACCACCTCATAAACAAGATTATATTTTCTAACTTCATGCTTATTTATATCTAAAATCAAGTTGAAGGAGAAATAATATGTCAGTGAAAATTATTAAATTTAAAAATTAATCCAAACATTAATTCAATGTTATATTCTAGGTAAAAATGACTCTTGTGTATTTAATATCAAAAATAATATTTAAATCTATACTTTTAATCTTATTTAATCTAGACTAGAATAATATCATTATTAATAAAATCTAAAATAACTAGGAAAACTAGAGTTAACTATACAAAAATTATTAATATTTAGTTTAATTATAGTAATAAAAAACTATAATATAGAAATAATGAAAATTTGCTAACTATTATTTCCGAGTAATGTAAAATATTTGTAAAAATGCCTCCTTTACAAAATTTAGAAACCAACAAATAAAATATTAATATATTATAGTTTGCAATTTTATAATTTATAAATCATATACTATGACTTACTAATTGTTTAAGATTAAAAATATAATATAAAAGTAAAGTAAAGTGGCATCTGGCTTTGTTAGGATATATATCTTAATACAAACCTATTTATATATTATATAGATTTATATTTTGATTAAACCTAATGAGAATCTAGATTTTATAATATATCCAGGCAAACTGTAAAGCAAGTTTGTAACTTACCCTTAGTAAAACATGGATGCAAACAACAAAAAATATCCATTGGCCCTCCAGGTGAGTGACTCCTTATTTTTACTCGCCACTGGGTGAGTGACTATTAACTAACTCATTCTCCTCTCTCACCCCCATTGGATATAAATGTCAGTTCCCTAATTAATATTACTATTTATATCCAAAAATGTGTGTTAAAAAGAATTTTTTCCAAAGAAATAAAAAAAGTAAGAAAATAAAAAAATATATATATTATAAACAATATATATATAATATTTTAAAAAGTTGACACAGTTCATACAAAAATGTATGACAGATATCATAAAATTACACATATTGTCATTTATTAGAAACTAGATTGCAATAGATTACCACACTCAAGTTATATTTATGGCAATCATACAGGTAATGTACCTAAATGGGTTATTTGATGACAACACAATAACCCATCAGTCATCCAAATAGATTAACCTGATTGGCTAACTGTGTCAATGATATGGCAATGAAAGACAGGTGCACAGATTTATCAATAACTAGCCCTAGGTTGACAACCTGATTGGTTAATGGTGATTTACACAATTAAAATTATGAATGATACTACCATAGAACTGTTTGATGGATATGTAGCAATGAAAGATAGGCAAAAGTATAGCACACAGATTAATCAATATGTTCTATGTAATGTCTACACTTATCATGACATGTCTAATTAGTAGCTTGCTAGCTGTTTACAGATAGGCAGCATTGTAACACATTGTAACAGGCAGATTAATAGATACACTAGGTAAGGAAGAAATATATTATCACTTTATTGCTGTTGTATTAATGTCTATGATAGCTGATATACATAACATGTATAGCCTGCAGACTACTGTTTTCTCTAGACATTAACTGAGGAAATGTACTGGCCCAACAGATGAGTGATATTTGAAAACCACTTGCCCAGATTCAATTCCACTCCCTACAGGCGAGTGATTTTTGCATCCCTGCTTAGCCATAATAAAGTTTTAATTATTTTTTTTATTTGTATTCTTTTAGTAAGGTATCAGGATAAAACAAATCCAAACATACATACTTTTGTATAGATTAATACTATCTATATTTCTACTTTACTTATAGTTATGTTATACAATACTCATGGCCATGTATTGAATAATCAAAAACATATATATATTATAATCCTTGGGTATACTATTAATATTATAATATTACTAAGTATTAATTAAGGGGTGTATGTCATAACATCACCAAGTCAAAATTTCACCAAGTAATGACATCACCAATATAAGTGATGAGGTATTATTATAATCAAACATTATTCTGAAAAGAACATTTTTTGCTTTAATTCATAAATTACATCCGGAATTAATAAATGAATCATCTTATATGTGTTGCATACCATAAGCAAATTTATACCATTTGGAGGATACAATATGCTGTATCCAATGGTATGAACCATTTGTGAATGACCATACAAATGGTTGGAGGATTCAATATGCTGTATCCTCCAACCGTTTGTTGCAGCCATGCAGTTGGCAAATATCAAGTTTATGACTTCAGAATATAAATCAATTATGACAACTACAAGATTAGATTATACATAATTCTTAAAACTATAACAATTGTTATTCATTTTAATAACTTAATTGATCAAAAGATTGAATTTACTAGGTCAAATATTATGAATAATTAACAATTAAGACAGTTCCATTCGCCAAAGGTTCATACCATTGGATACAGCATATTGTATCCTCCAACCATTTGTTGCAGTCATGCGGTTTGTGAATATCAAGTTTATGACTTCAGAATATAAATCCATTATGACAACCACAAGATTAGATTATACATAATTCTTAAAAATATAATAATTATTATTCATTTTAATAAATTAATTTATTAAAAAATTGAATTTACTAGGTTGAATATTACAAATAATTAACAATTATACATAAGACAGTTCCATTTGCCAATGGTTTGTACCATTGGCATTGGATACAGCATATTGTATCTTCCAGGTTCCAATCATTTGCAAACTGTACAAATGAACTTATGGTACACAACATATATATTTAAACATAATAATCAAAATTTGTTATTATGTGCTGACTCAATAAAAGGCCTCTATTTTTAATCAGAATTTTATTGGATGTAAGTTAAAATCATATAGTCAATATATTAATATAGTTAGGCTCTATATTTACTCTATGAATTAAAGTATTATATTGAAAATATTTTGTCTTCATGTTTTGATTTGGTGACATTTTAACTTGTTTTGTTGATGTTATGACTTGGTAACATTTTGACAAGAATTCCAATTAGTCACCTATAAAATCATAAGTTGTATATAAATTATTAATATATATTTGGTGAAATATATGAAATTAATTTGAAAAAAATTGTTGTGTAAATTATAAATAATGAAAAAGAACCATTTAATATTGTATATATATATATATATGTTGTGTATACATGTCAATGTATAACTATAAACCACTGGGGCAGTCCCAGACAATTTTTATATGGGGGAGCCTGCAGTCATAATACTTTGTAAGGGTGCCACAATTTTTTTGGTTGACATAAATATTTTACAGACTGTCCAGGGATGGATACAGGAATCTAGATAGGAGGGGGTTCAATCTTCTGCACCTCATGGCTACACAAGCAGTGTAGCCTATAAATCTGAGCCTGAAAGGGAAATTTTTCCATTTTGTGACTTAAAATGCAGGAGAGTGCATCTCAGGAATTATTTGTCCATTATTTAGTTGGTTCATGAATAGAAATTTTGTGTGGAGCAGAAATTTTTAATTGACATTTTATCTTGTAAAATGCATTTACTCGCTGACTCAAATTGCTGACTATTCTTGCATATATTATATTGTACCTATATATTGTGCGCAATGTACAATTAACTCTACCAGGAAAAACATAATTTGCAGGCAAAAGGCACATGTTTAATTTTTAAAGGGGCACCAAGATTAGCATAGCCCTAGGAGCTCATGCTGTCTGTCCAGGCTCCCCCCTGGGACCATGCCTGAATCATTTCAAATTTAATGATAGAACTGCTTTTGCTATAGCTATACTATATTTAGAACAACAAATAATTTAAATTTCTAACTAAATAAATTATATTTTTCAATTAAAAAAAACTAAGATAAATCATAAACTTAAACTTTTATTTAAATAAAAATTCAAGTTGTATTAAATTGAAAATTTTAGTTTTTCTAGAAACAGCCACCAGATGTCAGAGTAGACTTAGCTGTCAATGTTGTGCACCTTACCTTGCCTCTAAATACACTCCTAAATACCTAATGACATAATAATAATATACACTACTGTGCAAAAGTTTTGGAACAATTAAGAATTGGTAGCTACTAATTATCATTCCACATATTAATCAATATAAGCTAAGCATGCTTGTATTGAGCTGCATAGAAATGCAGCAAACAACCTGAAAATGATTACTCTAATTTCATTGGCTAATTGGCTGTCTGGGTCAGA
>JAYRBW010025005.1:0-33746 GCA_036023295.1 Invenusta paracnida
ATTATAGAAATGGTATTGACATTTTAGACATTAGCTAACACAGTGAAATTTTATTAGTATATCTTTGTAACATGTTGTTATATTGTACATATTTTTAAATAATTATTAAACAAAAAAGACATGAAGCAAGAATGTGTTATGTATATATCAATACGCTATATTAAATTAACACCATTCTAGCAACTAACAAATATCATTGGTCGTTTATAATTTATTATCTAAAAAATCTAGATTAGTTTTCTATAATTAAAATAGGAAATTTAAAATATACTTTAATATCAGTAGAAAGGTGAATTACTATTAGATTTCTAAAATCATAAATGCTACGGCGTTTCTGATTTAATTTATAGCTTATTGCATTTTATGGTTGAATTCTTATGTATCAAAATTTATGTAAATATGACAATATATTATTTCCAATGTGTCATTTATTCGTAAATATTATGGTATTATTTTCACTACACATTTTTGTATAAAGTAATTTGTCATGCACTGAAGAAGTAAAAGTCTGCGAAGCGTCTGTTTAACGTAAGATACTATTGAATCTGATGAATTGTTTATTTTATACGAATATCGTCTTTTGTTCTTGATAATGTAAAAACTGTTAAATAGATACAGTTAGTGAGAATTTCTATAATTTTCTAAATGTATATTAATTAATTTATATTTAAAAGCTTATTAGCATCTCTTTATGTATGATTGTATGTCTTTTGTTCTGTCAGGATCTTGAAAATACTGTGCAGGAACTGCGTCAGGTGAAAAAGGAAAACGATCAATTGCGGCAGGAATCGCGCCAGATGCAAACTCTTCAATCCTTAGTGGAGACCAAGGTGGGTTAGTAGTTTGTTGTTACGTTAACATGATAAGAACTTGACCGAATTCTTGAAAGTGGTCATCCTTAATATTTCAATATATTAAATTAGAAATAAGATATGTTTGTGTTGTAATACTGCGATTATTTATTATTTACCTTAATTTAGAACGAAGCCAAGTTAAGCTTAATGTTAGTCTATTTATTCCATTTTTGAAAAGGAAATAATTATTTAATATTAATTTGGTGTCATTTTAATATTAATAAATTATAATTAAAGCAGCCACATTAACATCATCTGCATCATCTATTTAGATAAATGATACAAAATATTTTAACGTAATTTATGTCCTTCAATAAATCTATAATGATTTAGTAAGTTCAGTAACTGTTATCCAGAAAGGCATAATCAATGACTGAGGGTTAATGATCGCCTAACAGAAAGTTAATTGTTGGCGTACACTGTTGTTAGATTATTAACAATTAAAATGTGTAATGGGTGAAAAAACTTAGTGTTCCAAATAACTAATCATAATAGTTGATTTTCTGTTCACAATTCTCATTATTTAAGTAGAGTTTATGACCTTTTTCTCAAAATAAATTTAGATAAACTATTAATGTAATTATTATCGAATAACATTTGACAATATCATCTATTTTTATTGTCATACATTAAAACATATTTTCACTTATATTGTGACAGATATTTTGTATTTATTGATCCAAATTCTTGCGATAAAGGCAGGATCGTTTCTTTTTTATTGTCTTTTATTCTGCACATATTTAATAATATTGCTTTAGGCTAATATCGTAATGATATGTATTAGTACCAATATTTGATATATAATATACCAAAACATAATTTTAAATATTGTTTTTTCTAATAGCATTTATATTGCTAACATGTTTCTAATAGAAGCTTACCACATCTACTTTTGCTTCCTTTCATTATGCCATTGACTGTTATATTAGAAGCTTTTAATTATTTGTTTTATCATATTATAATACTAATACACAGTTAAAAGATAATTGGATATACCGGAAGTGTAAACAGTTGATGATATCATTATTTTTATGAAGGTATTAGTTGGTCGGTAAGCTAATATATTTCATGCTATTCGCGTAAACCATCTCTGAAGAAGAAGATTCATTACAGCTCGAATACGTCTAAAAATGACAAATTACCAATCAAAACGCATAGGTAAAATTGAGCCTCGGGTGCCTAAACGAGTAATATCCTAAATATTTTTCCCAGCCTTCAGCGGGAGGAATACCTTAATGAGTTGGCTGATGCAGTACCATCTGACTACTTACTGTATGTTGGCAGTCTTATACTTTGTCTCCTGTCTTTCTAAGGTAGTCTCCTCCACTTTGGCATTGATGATAATATAAGGGAATCGATTGATACACTGATAAAGACAGAGTAAGATAGTAATTATGTGTGTATATACTGTACGTTGCCTATACATACTCTTACACAGGTAATGTTATGATAAAAGAAGGAGAGAAATTATCTGAGGGAACTATTATGTAGGTTGTAGGTTAATAATATGTCTATGTATATATACAAGTATATAATGCACGGCTTGCCTATTTTTATACATTAATAGTATAGTAGTAATATTGGTTGCATTAAAGTGATCGACTGGGAAAAAGTACACATGTAGAGTGAGTATATACATTAACATTTTATATAGCGGAATTGAATCTACAAGCCGTACATTAATGATGTAAACGTAATGATGTTGATGTGAGCGTTGTTGGTGATACATAACTGTTGCATTCTACGTAGACATATAGTCGAGTGATCACAGGACTAATATTTATCTGAACTCATAGATTATCAATTGGAATAGAAAAGAAATAATAGAAAGGGTTGGGGGGATTATTGGCTGCAAGTATATGAGAATTACCTGTCAATTGGGATGGATAACATTATGTTTTTTCTTTCATACGCTGTTGTCACACTACAGCCCATAAAATCCTTGTATCTCTTCTGAGTTGGAAGAGTAGTAAAATAATGTGTAACTAAAGTATAGATCCTCCCCCCTCCCCTCCTCACCTTCTTAAAAAATATTACAACTGCGTGTAATCGGAAGGAGAATGATGACGCCACGCCAGGATGAAAGGGAAATTCTTCCCATTGCTTGCTTGTTTACTAGTACCAGGCAGCGGACTGAATAAACAGAAGTGTCCTGAATTTTGTCTCAGTGAAAGGACTGTTTTGGGAGTCTGCTGAGAATTCTCTTTTCGAAGATATCCAGTGTCGTCTTTGTGTCGCGTGTTTCTTGTTTAGGATTACTCGGATAATACCTGTTGACTTAACCCAACCTGGCATTCATATTCCCAGACGAACAGAAGAGGAAAGAGAGAGAATTGGGAGATAGACGGATTGTTGCTATATTTTGTCAGTTTCGGAAATGGCAGGAATTACGACGGACTGACAGCTTTCGATTAGACATTGATTAATTACATTGTTTTAATGTGTTAATAAATATCAACCAAGACCTAATGTATAATATTTGTATTTAAAATAAATACATTTTAAAACATATAAAAAGAAATCGAACAGTTTAGTATGGTAACATTCAAATTATTTATTCGTTGTTTGCAAGTACCCATCAATTATTTACATATTTAAAAATATTTGCTCCGTATGTTGTATAATATAATTTATACAATTATATAAATTTTGTTGTAAATATAATTTTCACTAGATTTAAATATGTTTGTTTTATTTAATACCAGCTGTAATATTTTTTTATTTTTTTATTTAAAACAAAATTTTATTTGGTATATTCTTGTAAATTATGTTTTTAAAATATCAATGCTACTACTTAATGTTATCTATTAATTAATTCTATTCAGTTATTTAGTGCTTATAATTATTTTGTAAGAAATTTTTCATGATTACAAAATAAAAATAAAAATCCGCATATTTTAAAATATAAGTATTATGCTTCTCTCTTCACTCATGTTAAAACATTTATCTCCCATTTCACCCTCTTTTCGTTTTCAGGACTCAAAGATTCTAGCGCTTGAAAGTGAAATTCGACTCCTGGAAGACGGTATTGTTACGCCAACAACTTCAACGAGTAGTGGAATTGAAGACTTAGATAAAACACTACAAAACTTCCGCAACAACGAGCGTATTCTCAAAGCCAAGGTAATTTATTTTGTTGTAATATATCTTCCCAATACATTATATACGTACTATACTCATATACTGTTTCCAATACTTCCTTGAGGTTCTTTATTTTTATAAGAGTACGACTTCTGCATTTATGTATTAGCAATATCAATTAGATTAGAACATTATGCATATTTTTACCTCGATCTTAGATGACCCCGAAAGACATATTTCGAAATAGTTCTCATTTCTTTTACTTTAGCTAATTGTAATGTAATTGCGATGGCGTTTCTGCCCATTATATGTACAGTAACAGTTTTCTATCTCCTTAGTTAGAGAATTTATTATGGCGATTCCTATATGGAGTGAGTTTGTTTAGATAAAATCCATTTTCTTTAGGAAACGTATTTTGTTATATTTGATTTTATTAGAATCTTAATTAAATATTGCTTACAAATAGTCAAATCATGTAATACATTGTAATAACATATATTTATGCTGGATAGAACGAAATTATATAATCTAATTTCCTGATAAGTAAAGTTAAAGCAAGTAGAGTTATACTATATTTCGAAAAAATTAATTTAGCATATTATATTTTATAGATATATGAGTATGTTGATCTATTATGGACATTGATCTCCTCTGCACTGATGTTCGTCTTTGCTTCAAGGAAGATGACTCTTATCTGATTACTTTAGGTAGATAAGGGTACACTACAACTCCCTCGCCTATTTATATAGGAAATCCCCATCAAAAACTCTCAAATCTCTAATGACGAATCTAGAGTGTATTATATTATTATATTCTGCTAACTGAAGCTCAATGGGTTCACTATAGCTGGTACAAGAAGTTTGAATTTCCTGATCAAGGAGCCTGCTTTATATGAGCCTGATCTACTCTTGAGCTCAGCTATATATACTCAAATCGTTAGGCTGTGATCAGAATTAGTGAGTTAGTGAGTCAAAATTTATTTGACTCAGATTTATTCAATCGATTGATCCGAAATCTAGCGCCTCTCTCTTCCTTTTCTTTTTTCCCCTTTTAATTCTTTTCGGTTGACGGGATTGTACGACTGTTTTTCTGATGATTTTTGTACTACATATTGCAGGTCTGCATCTGTATTTAGTGTACAGTCATCTACATATCAATATCTATAGATGCGTCTACAGTATTGCTAACACTACAAAATGAATAAATTTTGAGCCTTTCTTTGATAGGATTAAAATATTTATTTGTTTATACTATATTACGTGTAAATGAATATGCTAATATATAATATATTTAGTAGACTGCATTAAAAAACAACAACTAAGAAACTGAAACATGAGTCACGTATTACAATTTAGTGAATATTGTTTTTTCTTCACAGATTACTGAATTTATTTTGTACAATTCGATTATTTTTTCTTATACTGGAGCTCCGCATGCTTCGAATAATAATAACAATGCATATTAAATTGTGTTTTTTTCCCGTTCTGATGTTTACTTATAAGTCTTCTTCTTCATCGAAAGTTGACATTTTTTACGCTGCGTATAAACTTTCCTTGGCTTAAATTGTCATTGACTTTGATTTTGGGAATTCTTTATTATTTTTGTATACTAATTTTTCGTTTTATGGATTTGTTTTTACTAAAGGAAAGCATTTTTTGATCAAGTGGTAATGTATGTACATTACAAATTATACCTCTACTACTGTATTCTTCATCTACCTATACTTAAATTTAAATTATGATATCTTGTTAGTAAGCTTGCGGGATTATGCTTATACCTATAATTTGCTCAATTAATATAAAATAATTATTATTCTCTTTTAAAGAAGTCAATTCCCAGTACTTTGCATTTTAGACAGTAAATACATATTTTATATTCTATTCTATAAAAGCGTAAGAAGTGATACATTATATATATATATTGTATTATTGGTTTTGTTTAAAATTAATGAAATACCATCTGTGTAAAAAGTCTGTGCATAGTATAATTATATTGTTATAAAAATTTATTACTAGATCAAATTGATATTAGCACGTATGCTGTTTTAAAAGATAAGAAATCACAAGATTAAGTTAAACAAATCTGTTCTCCATGACGCTCCACTGTTTGGGTTCTAAAAAGAGCTTGTTGACTTACGTGCGAATTTTCCGTTCTATATTGTGTCCCAACTTTGCAAACAGCTTAATGCAAATCTCGCCTGGTCATGGGGTTACATTCCTCAACAGCATCAGCCGGAAGTTTCAGAAGATTCAGAACAGGCCACTCCACTAAATTGCAAGCTCATCACCACAGAATCGGTCTTACGGAGGATAACACTTGTCGCGTTTGTAATGAGGAGCCCGAAGATTTTGAACACGTCCTCCTTCGCAGTCCGGGCCTTACGACAATTAGGACGGCAAATCTCCTCTCCTGGTTGGGAGACCTTACGACCAACCCGCCTAGCACCATGAAGCTATGGCTGGCCTTTAAATCCCGTTTAACACAGGTAGTAACAACAACTACAACAGCATCAGCCAAAACAGAAAATACCTTGATCCAGTGGTGTAACATCTGGGCTTTGGGGAGGCTGTGTTAGGAGGCGAACAGTTGGATGTCAAACCATTACTTCCATTACTGAAGCATCAATATTATAAGTAATGTGAGGTCTAGCATTGTTCATTTGAAATATCTTTATACCATAATTCGTTTGGAAGTCGATCCAAAAATGGCAAGAAATGGTCCATCACATCTCAAGTCATGCCAAAAGGGATCTCCACGGCGATGATAGCAGGAGTTTATTGATATTGCCTTTGTTCGGCGACTGGCCAAACATCCACCTTTCCTTGAAGAGCATCTCGACTTTTTGACTGCAATGAACATCGCTTTTGGAGCGTGGGCTGGTGGGAGGTCATAAATTGGAGGGGATGTCAAAAATGTAAACTTTATCTTTCTTCGGAATATATCTCACCACTTTTCATCCAGAAAAGCGGTATGAGGTGCAACCGTAGGATGTTCCCAATACCATTCTAATCGTATCTGAATGTTTTGAGCAGATAATGGAGGTCGCGATACTCGACCTTGAGTTACGAACTTAATAGCGAGATGCAATGTGCTTTCGTTTTATTCGAGCAGCCAAGTTGCAGCTCGAGTAATTGTCTGCTGAATATTGTTCGCCTTCCATGAATGAGAGTGACTAATCTTTGTTACATTTTGGTATTCTTGACAAGGCTGACGACAAATAATAGCAGGAGTATTGCGACTAATTCTAAATGCTACGCATAATAATTGTTTAACTGATTCATTTTAGATGCAATTTTTTTAATTTTCTGATAACGCAATGCGATTTGCAATCTATCACGTTCACAAATTTCTGCAACTTGTGTTCGTGCCATGTCCAACAATGAGTATTTAAACTGTGCCATAACTGCTTATTTATGTGTATATAATTATGTTTATCGATTCATGTTGTGATATGATTGGAAAATCTTGTCTATGCTTTACATCCAATCTTTAAACGACTAAGATCCGACTGTACCTTCATCTGCTGCGTGAATATAGACTTTTTACACAGGACAATTTATAAAGAGAAAATGTATTATTTAAATCAATATATTTATGTTATTAGCTGTTCTAATTATACATATGATGATAGTTATATCATGTTATCTATTACATTTTTTCTTAAATTTAATTTTTATACTTTGGGAGATATTTATTGACGTTTATTTAGCTCAAATGAAGAATATTATAAAATCGTTAAATTTGAACGTTACTAATAATTTTAAGTAATTAAAAATTTCACTAACATTACATTGATTTTTACTTTTATTACTTTGATTCTAACGATTACCCACACAATATAGATATATCTACTCGTATATGTGTATGTGTGTTCTATGTCCTTTTCTGACTTCTTTTCTCCTGTGTGCATTGCTTATTCCGGAGTTTCTGCCGTACAAATAATTATTATTCGGCAGCCTAGATATGCGCAGAATGTACATCATAATAATGCTACATACCTAGATACAACTACAATACTGTATTCTACCAGCGTGTATAATTCGTACATACGTACACCTTTTTTGAGGAGTTTTATCCTGAGGATAGAGAGAGTTTTCCTTACACATACACCTATATACCTGCTTTTATTGAAGAATTTCTGCCATTCTGAATACATCTGCGTACCAACAACGTGCTGCTAGCAGCTAATATTAAATATAGTGGGATGGAATTAAAAAATTCTTAGCAGCAGTGCTGCTAAAGTCGGAGCTGTAGACGCATTTAATTCGAATTAATCCACAATGAAAACCGATAAATGAGTTCTCTCGTCTTTCTTTGGCTGTTGCCACTTTTCAATCCAACTTATTTCATGTTCACCATAATATCTTATATAGTATTGGCCTGTCAATGATTGAAAAGAGAATAAAGAGATTTTCAATGTATTGTCGGCATAGTTCATTTTCTATTTAATAATATATGAAGTTACAGTGACTATAACGATCCCTTCAATGTCATCTACTCAACAGTGTTATACTTGATCGTGGAAATGTATCTGAATTATTGAGTATACACCATAAGGAGGGCAGTTTTATTGGTTTTAAGGAGTCGGTAGGTAAAACTTCTTATTGCTCTGGATCATGTTGGATGCCAACATTTATTAAAACATACTATTAAAATACCATGCCAATGTTTTAGGAATTTTAGAAGACAATTACATTTCAGATTTATGGAAAGTGCTTAAGTATTTAATAAATATTATACTTTAATACACTTTTTATGGCATGCTAGTATGACTGATAATCTTCAACAACTTTATGTTATTTATTACTGACATGCATATTACGACAGAGTATTGTAAAAAATATGCATATCGTTTAATTATTAAAAGAATCCGTACAAGTGCCAAACAGTAAAAGCAGTATTACTGTTTTGTTTTACGATTCAGCAGGAATATAAGTAATACGCTTTTAATATAATTCTTAATATTTTTGTTTATACTCGTACATGTATGCTACATTATTAAGGATTGTATTTTAGCGTTTGTAATTTTTAATAATTGATGAACATTTGAACTTTACGCAAAGATTAACGCGATATAACTATATACTATTTAATAATAGAACATCTAATTTTATGATAATTATGCTATTTATTCATTATTACTTTTTATTTAGTCATCAACGATTTTTAGTCATCTAATATTTAATAGTGCATGTTAATATTCTTTTTCGTGTAATTATTTTAGCATTTGTCTGCATAATCCTAAACATGTATTATGGATTTCGATTTCGATTTCTTGTGTAAATATATCAGATTATCTATCAGGTTAAATAGTGTAATTCGAATATCGTGTGAAAAATCTTGTATATTGGATAATTTTCTGTGTTAATAAAACGTTATGGATTTGTCAGACCTCTTCTATCCTCTCCTCTTGCTCCCCATCTTTTTCATATGAATTTTCAAACTGTTATATTTCCCCCATCCCCTTCTTTATGTCTTTTTTTCTGTACTATACCCCTTTGAGCAAGTATGCTTGTTACTCATCATCACACATCCTTTAGATCGGTATCCATCTTTTGGTGGTTCGGATTGTTTCATATCGCCGGCCATCTATATTTATATCCATCGTTTTTAGTTGTTCTGCTATCCAGCCGGCTACCGCTTTAATTTGAATGTGATCCATTCATCTGGTTATTGGTCTTTCACGATTTCCACAACCTTCAAAACGTCTTTGAATAACAAGCTTTCCAAGTAATTCTTCACTCCGCCGAAAAAAATGACAAAAATATCTAAGTTTTCTTTCAGTGATAATGTTCACCAGACTTTTTTTTTTTGATTTTTGACTTGTCTAGCACATATTCGTTTGTTCTCTGTTGAATCTGATCTACTATATTTTCTTCCATGTTCAAAATTGAAATGCCATTATTTTTCTCTTTGCTTTGGGTCAGAGTCTAGGATTCGTAACCGTATGTTGCGATTGATAAAATTAGACAAAGAGTCTGATCTTGGTGTAGAGATTAATATCTTGACTTTTCCATAAATTGTTGAAATCGAGCAATGCTGAGAATGCCATAGCGATCCGCCGTTTGATTTCTTTGATACTTTCTCCTCAGTTTGTAACGAAGAATCCCAGGAAGTTAAAATCTTTGACGTCAGCACTGTGTCGTCTGCATCCTTCACTACATTTAGCCGCGCTGATGTCACATTATTTCAAAGTTTTTGACAGAGGAAAACAGATTTATATATTTTTGACTCATACTATTTCATTCTAGCTCTTCGCATTCATTGATAACTTTTTTCTGAGTTGGTTTTTTCATCTTACGAGTGAGCATATCGATTGTTTTTTTCCTCTGTTGTTTGAGTCCTTTCTGTAACTTTCAGTTTCCTTTGTTCGTCTGCTAGAGCGACTGTTTCGTTGGAGATAGTTCCGTTTAATATTGCTGATTTGCGCTTTGTGATGTAATCTTTAGCTATGCTGTGATTGATCTGACTAATATTTCTCACATTTCTGTGGGTGTTTTCTCTTCGTTAATTGCTACGAGGGCTTCTAATCGGTTTTTAGTTTCGATTTTAAAACTATTGGGGATATTGGCTTCATCGTATTGTTTGACAGCTGCGTGTTTCTTCTGTGATTTGAGTCTTAGGTTGACCAACAGTTGATGCCTGTCATGCTCGAGCTCTATCTCTTCCGTATCCTAATGTAATCAATCAGATTACGTGTTGACTCGTCTGGTGAAGTTCATGTATAGAGGCGCCTCGGATGGTTATTGTAGCGTGTATTTGTGATGATTAGCTGGTTGTTGATGCAAAATCGACAAGATTCTCGCTGGCATTATTCTGATTTCCAAGCCTGTAGCGGCCCATTACTTTTAGTATTGCAATGTCATTTCCGACTTTTGCATTCACATCGCCCATGAGAATGGTCACGTCTGTTTGTGGATCTTGTTCATTATTTCTTGCAATTGTTAGTAGAAATCGTAAATGGATTTTTCATCTGCAGCTTTTATAGGTGCATAAGCTTTGACGAATGTGATATTGACTGGTTGTCCTTGCAGTCTGATGGTAATTATGCGTTCATTGACGGGATAATGAACCATCTTTGTTGGGAATTTGTCAAGAATAAACCCGACGTCATGCTTTCTCTTGTCATCACCAGAGTAGTTGATACCATTGCTGTTGCCTACTCTCCTTTCCCGATGAAATCAGTTCTGCAATTCCCGAACTGACATACAACCGCAATCCAACTCTATAGGTAGAATCGGAAGTTTCTCTTTATTCGTTGTTCGAACGTTCCAACATCCAAATTTGAATACGGTGTTATGTAATTTCGACAAACTATTTTCGTGTATCAGCAAGCAAGTTCTCCTCAGATGAGGCCTTTGTCATTTTCTACAGCAGGATTCGGGTTTCGAAATTTGTCCCTGGTAGAATGGTTGTGGTTGTCTTCCAGCCCATTGGGCCGCATTCGGACTCCATAGTGGAAATAGTGTTGATTTGAAACATAGTGAGCTTTCGTGTGGCAATTGTAATGTGTTGGGGCTACTGGTTCTTTCACATCGTAGGCCCAGCTGATTTGGGAATTGTCCAACTGATTAGGACAGTGTGACGCTCGCCGTTGATATTTTGCAGACTGGTGTAGATTCATCCGCCAATCGCCGCTGCTGTCCAACGATCTCTGGTTTAGAGTGAAGCAATATACCCACAACATTGGATCCTTGTCTGAATTTAGCTATTGCTCTCGCTTACCCACTCCCCTAACGTGGACGCGCTGGACAAAATATGCCACTGTTGCTATTTATTATACATAATAAAACTTTAAAATGAATATATTATCACGTATTCAATATTGCTTATCATTTTCCTAGAAATTGAACCAAATTACACAAGTTTAATGATTAGTGTATTGAAAGTTATTGTTTCTATAATTATTGATTTAGTTCACCTTTCTTTTAAATAAAAAGTAACATATTATTTCATCGCTAGGAGGATTAACAGTTGTGTTCTTTTTAAGATGTGTAATTATGATACATTGGTATTCTTTCATGTAATGTATGTATTGTATATATAATTATTTATGTGTTCATTTTAATGAATGTTTGCGAAAATTATGATAATGCGTTATGGGGTACGTAGTGTTTCACGTTACCTTGGTTATCAAAATAGAATACACATAGTTATGTTTCCTCTTTTTTCATCTTTCCTGTTTAGCCTTTCATACAGTATATATAATAGAATGATACTATACTTTATAATTAGCGAAAAATTGTTCATTAGTATTGCTACTTATTGAGAACAATAATAATAATAACTTATTGTAGTTGTTTTTCAAGCTCTAGTTTAATGTTGAAAGTGCAGCTCTCTGACCTTTTCAACTGAAAGGTGATCCTTATATAAACTTGGACGAAAATGTAACAACATTTTTTAATTTCTATTTCCAAAATTAAAACTGATTCTTTGTAAGTTAATAGAAAGCTCATTTAACTTGTAAAACTTCAGAATAGATACAATTTGTAGCTAGCTATATAGTTGTCCAGCTGTATGTAGGTGTGTATATAAATTAGAAATTATTATTATATATATATAATAATGTATGTATAATAATATAGTATACATAATATTGAGACGTGCAGCTCGTTACTAGTAAATACTAATATCCGACACAATTATTTCTTATTAGTCAGTTTAATCTTTACTCACTGTTTAGATACACCCGGTTATATATACCCGGTTATACAATATAATAATGTATTATTAATTAATTTAGAAACTTGTAACAAAATATTTATTAAAATAAGCGTAATTTTTATCCAGTATTATAGTATAACATAAGCAGGAGTGAGGACAGTATTTCGAATACCGATATTTGTAAGACTTATTTTTTTGTATGTCATAGATAGTATGACATACTATGACATAGTTGTATACTCAGAGATAATCAAAACAATTAAACTATCTTACTTAGAATATCTCTACGTTTCTTCTTATTATTTAAAGCGAACGGGGAAACAAAAAGGCGAAAATGGGAGTAACTTCATATTCTTCTTTTTCATAGTAACTTCTGTTGTTTATGGTTCATACTTTCC
The DNA here is from genome assembly GCA_036023295.1 of Invenusta paracnida. Classification (NCBI taxonomy): domain Eukaryota; kingdom Metazoa; phylum Platyhelminthes; order Proseriata; family Coelogynoporidae; genus Invenusta; species Invenusta paracnida. Next base: position 12,998 of record JAYRBW010025005.1, read on the forward strand.
TCTCTCTCACGCTTTCAGCTGGAACAGATGGCAAGTGAACTAGCCAAGCGAAACTCGGACACCTATTCAACGCAGTCACGACTGGAGGTGGCCGAGAAACAGCAACAGGACCAAAACCATCACATCAGTGTGCTCAAGGAGCAGCTGAAACAGCGGGACCACAAGGTCGTCATGCTAGCAGGAGATGTAAGTTGCTTCTTTCCATTTGCTATCTTGTTGCGAAGTGTATAATATATATTTATAGTTGTTCATTTTAATGTGTATTTGCGTTGAAAGCTTTAATGTTATATTCAGTTACACATGTTTTATTACATGGATGCCATAGTGTTTATTTTGTCGTCCTTTGTATAGTTTTTATATTAATCCATAATGCACGGTGCAGTGTATTATAACTAAATTCGTTAAAAACATGTGACATAATCGATATTTTTCGTATAAAGAACTATTATATAATAATATTTTCATTAAAATTAAAAATATTTGGTATGTCACAAGTATTTCGAGCATTTTAAACAAACCTTATATAATATTTTTATTTTTTAAATCTCTACCTTCGACTTTTTTATTTATACATTCAGTTGTCATGTATTATGTTTGTAACAGAAAAGCTAATTCTTCTTTCTTTAAGTCATTTATACTGGTTTAAAAATATTAAGTGTTTCTTCTGTGGAGATCGGATCGCTAAATTTAAGTAATAGGTTGATCATATTTATATTTTCTCATTGGGTATGTGTCTGAGACCGGATGACATGTTATATCTCAGCCATAGGGAGTGTAACATTTAAATAAAGATGAATTTGAGTAATTATTGCGTTAAATAATCCATTATAGAGTGGATAGGAATGGTCTGTATAGGATCTGTTTTGTGATAGACGAAACAGGAATCGTTTGCCATCGTTTTATCAATATATAATTGGATTAATTTATCACTGTTGACATCTCGATACTGACATTTGACGTATGTGATAGACAGTTAATCACATGCAATATTATTTTTTAGAGGTAATGTATCCTAGTCAGAATTAAAGGGATTATGCTTTCAGACATTTATCAAATTAGGGTTCAAAATGATTCATTTTGTTAGAAAATATGTAACTCTAGCAGTATTAGATAATTCTGTTCTTCGTAATTTCCTCTAATGACCCCTGATAGGTGGAAGATTTCCGGAAACGCTTAAAGGAGAAGGAGGCTCTGATCGAGAAAAAGACGAAGGTGATGAACGCCGGATGCACGGAGAAGCGACAACTCGAGGTCGAGCTCAGTGAAATTCGAGAGCAGACGGATATAAAGGAGCGCAAGATTACACTGCTTCAGAAGAAGGTAGCCAGTTGTCCCTCTAGTTTCTTTACACACTGTCAATATTATTTTCGTATTTTACTACCTACGTGTTATATGCTCATAACTACGAGAAAATGACCCAGAGAATGTCCTCTGGAAATTCTAAATAATCTCTTGATAACAACTTATTTCTTCAATTATTATCCACAACAGGCTATATATACATTAACGCAACTATTTTTATTATAAAAGTTATTTTTCCGCTGTTTATGTGGTTTATTCTAGTTTTAAAATCTAAACTTCTATATATATATAATATATATGTATATGTTTGTAATTGTTGAAATGACAAACCTATAGTGACGCATGTGATTTTAACAATCCAGGGAAAACTATCTGACTGAATGTGTCGTTACTTCTAAAATGCTACTTGCTTGTAGCTTATGTCAAAGATATTTTCTATTATAGATACTATGTTTTTATACAATTCAGACTAGTTAATGATAGGTATAGTTATGATAATGTAATAGGATCTCTGTTTTAAATGCTGACTAATTTTCATTGGTTGATCTCATTTCGTCAGCGAAGTTGTGTGCACCTTTTGGAGTGCTGTATTATTACTATGTATACTTATAGTTATTATTTGACGTGAGTTCTGAATGTGCATTGAAGGTTCTATTCGATATGCATGAAATACTAATTAATAAATGAATAAACGATTGGTATAGTTGAATGACTGAACTAAAATTTTGTTTATGTAATTGTCGCCATAATAGACGATATAATCAAGTTACTTTCCGTTTGTAATTTTAGTAATGCGAATCTTATTCATTAATTTTATATCTTCAATTTTACATTCTTCAAAATCATACTATTCTCAGAGATTCTTAGGCAAAACACATTCCGAATACACGCCAAAGCAGTGAATTGAGGAAAACGATATAGAGATAAAATAAATAAAACCGTATATGTAGGATATCACATCAATTATCGTTAAAATCGTCGCCTTTTGCTGGTTTATATATCAATTTAGATTTTCATATACGAAAATTTTAATTTTGACTGCGTAATAGACAATTTGCGTAAACTGAAAGCATAATTTATTTGTTATGTATTTGCTTTATTATAATCAAAGTATATTAAAATTCATTTAGTGTGTAAATCCTTATAAGGACACAACATGCTGTTAAGAATTTAAATATTTAACTGAAATGCTGTGTATATTTTTATTTAGATATATCAATAATATGAGATACTAGAGGCAAAACATAATTGAAAAACTTCCATTACCTAAGCTAATTATTAGAAATCAGTCATTTAGAAAATTTTTGGACTATCTACCTGTAAATATTAAATATATACATATATACATTTGAATAATATGCTATTATATATATATAAATATAATACTAGTATGACCTCTGCGGCAATAATTATAATAAAAATATTCCCACAGCTTGTGTCCGTGTCGTTGGGTAAAAACTCGACTCGTTGTTTCGCCCCTTTCAAATCTTCCTGTTGCATCTGTGCCACCTAATTACATTATCATAACAGGGCGCCGCCTGCCTCCTAACATTGAGATCCTTCCATACACACTGCTAGCGTCGTTGCTTCAATATTCTTAAGTGAGGCGCGCGGCAGTTAATAAACTTCATCTATAATGGAAGGCAGGTTCTCTGTGATCCTATAGTCGGTCGCCCGCCTGGAGTGAGATCAGGTTCAGGTTCAGACTCAAACTCTCATCTGCTAGCTATTCTGTGTGATTCCGTTCCGTTTCGTTCTCCTTACAGCTTAAAATTCTATCCTAGATCACTTTATATCATCTCGTCTCATTCAGTTTCTTTCACTATCTCTTTATCTTACTGCGCTGTCTTCGTTCGCTGAGTCTATAATCTTCAAGCTATAATATATATCGAGTACAGTCAAAACTTGGATTGCGGAATGAGCAGTCAGTATATTTTATCGTTTTTTGGCAATCAATATGAAAGATTTCCTAAACTTTTTCCCATTTTCTACCCTAGATTCAGTTGATTTGATGTTATTTAATAAAAAGTCAGCCGGTGGGGTTCTTATTGTTTTCTTAGGCTTATACTGGGCAGAATGTACGATATGAAGTTGTCTAATTGTTTTTTCTGGCATATTTAGTTATATAAAACGATGCATGGACATTGCTCTGTCAAATTTATATGCCGTGTTCTTGCTGTGGTTCGGTGTTTTAGGCTAAATTTATTTATTAACATTCTTGGGAATTTACGAGTATACCACTAGTTATTTACTGTGTGGCTCGAAGCTTATTTTTCAATAGCTTGACATTATTTTTTCCCCTATATATTTTTTAGTTCTATCTGTTTACTCTCTATGTATTCGTTGAAATTATATTGTTTTTTTGAAAATTTAAAGCTTGTTTTAGCTAGCTTTATCTACTTAGTTACAAGTGTAATAGTTAGTAGTAAACATCACTCATTTATATTTTGTCTTGTAATAAATTCTCTAAATATTCTCATAAAATGAGACAATCATTCATCACAGTCATAAAATAGGATATTATATGATATATATTATAATTAATGATTAATTTTATCTTAGAATTAAGGAACGTCATATGTTTAATTTATTTTCTGTATTTTTTTGCGTTTTAATAAAGAATGAAAGAAATCATATTTATATAATGTTATTTTAAAATAGGTATCCTTAATAGGTTTTATTCATCATAAATAGTAAGCAATATTTTTTAATTAGTTTTGAGTATGACACTTGCAATGTTTTTTGTTTGAAAGTCTGACTAAATCTAGGCATAGCTTAGTATTATTGTAAGACTACCGAAATATTTCGAATGATAGCGATTCGAAGAACAATTCCTAAATGATATCTCTTAAGTTAGCATATTGATTTATCTAACCTTAAGATATTATCAATACCGATAATTAATATAGACTTTTCGTAATTAATATTTATGTTTCTGACTAAAAATGTTTGATCCCTAAATATGGATTATTATTTGATAATTATTTTTATTTTGTATCTATTTCATTTAACGTATATTTTATTTAGCATATTAATACTAAAGATACATTAAAGTTACTAATATAAATTATAAATCGAATAAAATGTTATTTACATTTAAATAATATCTTTTTAGACGATTGTTTCAAACTCAACTAATATAGGTAAAAAAATATTAAGCAATTTTTTGTGCCTATCAAACTTGTAAAAAGCTATTAAAAAATCTGAATATTACCTACATTTGGTAGGTAATGGCGCCATCTATAGTGAATATTATAATTACAGTGATAATAACCAGAAAACGACTAACAGACAGATTGTTTGATTGACTATTACTCTTGTATAAGCGGTTTTTCTGAGCTTTTAGAGCAGATTCCTTAATTGGTAATTATATAAAACTCATTAAAATAAAACATATATTAAAATAATCCGAAATATTTTAGATTTTCCTTTTCAAATATAATTGGAAAGGAAAAACTAAAATTATTATATTTCAAAGGATATAAAAAATGTTGTCATTTAATCTTAGACTTGATTTTAAGAATTGCTCATAACCGTTATAGCCCTATGTTTTAAACCGTTTTGTAAATATTATCAGATGCCTAACTACATTGTATAGATTTGATTAGGATAATTACCAAATGTAAAATATGATAAATTGGGGGTTTTGTACTACTATTGTAAATTAATAGTATTACGGGGAGAGCTGGACAGCGGGCTGTTACGACCTTTTTGGCTCTAGCCCTCACCCCTCGTAATACTATCAACTACAATACCATCATACCACAAATTTATTGCAGATGTATCTTTAAAGACGACATTTAGATATACTGGCTAAAGACCAAGTTGTAGTTGATAAACGATCTAAACAATTGGTCTCGTAGTTAGCTACACAAGCCGGTGCCGCAGTCTGGCTCAGACATCTAATAAAAGAAACATAGGAAAATCTGGAAAATTTAGGATAATAATGAAAAGTAGAAATATAGTTGTATGAAACCACCACTTTATATTTATACTTTACTTAATTATCCTAAATTTTCCCGCTTTTTCTATTTTCAATTTTCTTTTTACATTTGATTAGATAATATTTATTATAGTAAGTATATTACTCACAAACTGTTTGCTTTTCATAGTTATCTGATAAAATCTAATCTGCTTTATAATTTTTTGATTGGACGTGGTGATAGGTGGAGAACTTGGAGGACCTGCTAAATGACAAGGAGAACCAGCTTATCAGTGCCAAATCCCGTCTAGCGAGCCTTCAGACAGAGAATTCAGCTTCACAGGGCACTAAGACTGAAATGGAGGAGTCCCTACGGGACAAGGAGCGCCAACTTGAAAGGTGAATCGAGATTTAGGAGAGTTTTACTGCGAACTGTCGTAGACTCAACAAGATTACAATCGCCTCTTTCGTTGAGAAGAGGTACAACAAGATGACAGAAGTGTTACAGTACAATCTCGACGTGTAATACTTTTATAATCTGCCTTCTCACAGGTTATACATTCCAGTGCGGAAGATAGTATGTTCGTGGCTTTATTTAAATATTTATTCTTTAAAAGCTGTATACAATTTTTTAGAAAGGCAGACCAAAAGATAGACAAAACGTGATGAGTTGACAAGCAAAAAAAGTACTCTATATGAGTTTTACTAAACAACAAACATTGGATTTTTTTCACGTTTAAAAGTTCTTGTTTTATTGAGCTGTGTTAATATACTCGTATAGCTTTCTTACTCCATTTTCTTTTCAGTTTTAAATTCAAATTACATTATTCTTTGTATATTATATAACTTGTTTTTTGTTCATTTGTATGTCTAATATTCCTCATTTTTATTAATTAATGTTATTTTTATATGCATTTTTATTGTAATATTTTTTTTTATTTCAAAATAATTTTATTTATCTCTATCGGTTATACAACAATAACTACTACTGATTTTTATTTACATATTGATAAACTGTCGTATCTAGCTTAAATTGTAGAAATCTATCACTGCCTCAGTCGATAGAATTATTTATTGAGTAATTTTTACAAGTAATAAGAAAATGATGCTAATTATATATAGGAAAAGTCAATATGATTTTACTTGTACTAAAGGACTGCCAGCATACACATTATATTTCAATTTGTTAGATGCTGTTGCATAAAATGTTTACGTAGTTTTTCGATTTTTTTAAATTAAAAAGTCTCCCAAATTATTTGCTAGAGAACTAGTAAGAGTGTTTTGTGCCCTATACTTTGCGCTGACAAGTCTGACAGTTTGTCATTATAATTATAAGACTAAAAACAATTTAACTTGAATGGGGTAAAATATTTGAAGCATGTACTGACATATAAAGTTAAAATATTTTATATTGTTATGTATATTATACTTATATCATTATTTCAGTAATATATTATGTTTTTAATGTGTTTTGTATTTTTCATATTTTCATATATTTTGCTATGTAATACAGGTTTTAATAGTATTATGTAGTCTTATCCTTTATAAGATTTTAGATTGTATTTTAGATCCTCGTATAATATAATAATATAATGTTAATTTTAATTAGTAAATTGAAACATACATAATATATAAGACTTTTATGTTAAATTGCATTACATATATTGTGTTTTTCCGACAATGATCTCTTTTAAAATGTTAGCAAGAAACATCAATAATAAATGTAATAAATTGTAAAATTAAATATCATAAACATTTAAGTAACAATTTATTAAAATATTTATGGGCAAATCAAAAAATAATTTCATTTAATATACTGGTTATATTAGAACAACATTGCACATATTTAACCTATATTAATATATTAAATATAATAAGTCATTTATAATATTCATAGTAATACATTATTGAAGTTACTTTTAGTTACATATCTTTTACATGTTTTAGTAATTAAACAGTATTGAACCGTCTATTTGATATTCCTGCTTAAATATATTTTTTGAAAATGTAATTAAGAATAGTACCTTTGTTTTATTTTTAAATTTTATATTTATTTGGATGATAAAACTTATAATATATATATATATATATTTAAATATCAAATAATTATTGATCAACAGTCTAAGTTTCAATACTATTCAGGGAACATTTAAGACAGTATACTATTTCTTGACAACTATAAACAAGTTATATCTAACACTTTCATAAGCAAAGAAAGGTTATATTGAGTTTCTTTCTTCCATTTAACATCAATCTAGTCATCGTTAATTCTATTGTCTATTGTCTTCTTTAACTATTTCGCATTTAAGGAAAGTGTCAGTTATAGTCAATGTATCTTTTCAGCTAACACTTTTAAACTTAATTAAGGGTTCATTTTCAAATAGTTAGTTCTTAAAGTAAAGTAAATTAGTTCCATGGCTTGTTTATATTTTAATTCTCTTTCGTTTTTTCAGAATAAAAGTCTTAAATAGATTTTTGGATACCTTTTCCAATCTTTCTTTGATATCATTTTTACGCCTATACCACCCACGCTTTCTCTTCTCATTGCAATCCTACGCAATAAGTAATTGCTTCAGTGCAATATTCAAAGCATCTGCCAATGTTATGCCAAATGTTAGAGTGCATCTCTCTATATTGTTCACGGCTCGTTTCTCTATAGTCAGCAAAGCTAAGATGACAGATCAGTTGTGTTGTATCGGAAATATTCCAGTTTTTTCTCTGTTTAGTTGAAAAAGTATTATCAGAGTATTTTTTGAAGTCGTTAATTATGTTTTTCTATGATAAATTTCATGATTTTATTTGATGTTTTTTTACAAGTATTTGAAATTCGACATGACATTACGCCCATTACAGTTTGTATAATAAGTAGTTTAATATTTGGTCCATTTACTATGTTAAGAAGAATTAGACGCTAAAATGTCACTAATCATTTGTTTTTCTGTCCCATAAATTATTGATATTATTTTTCCAAGCTATTTTAAAGCTTAATATCGATTTCTTTTAATTTTTTAATATCGAATTTTTAAAATATATGTTGTTATTTTGAATTAATTTATTGTTTAGTTATTATTTTAATTAGTTTATAATTCTCCAAAACTGCGAGTCATCATCTCATGTAATGAATATATTGTTTTCAGCCGAGTATTGCATTTACTTGGCTTATGAATATTGTAAAGTTGTATGATGGATTAAACTCAAATATTTTCCAGCAGAACTGTCTTAAGTATATATTTCTTTAAAAACTCAATCGTATCTTCTTCTTTTTCACTGTCTGTCACATGCTACATTTTATACTTACTATTTTCGCACAATAGATATACAAATAGTAGGGATACATATATGTTTTATATGTAAAATAGATGATGAAAGTAGTAACCGTCACTTTCTAAGGCGTCTTTACTTTCTAGTGATATAAACTAGTGTTTTAGAGTTCATGCTTTTTTCTTCATTTAAAAACTAAAATTGGATTTAATTATGTTCTGCAATTCTTCCTCGCACGTGACTTAGAAATAAACTTTTCTCTGTTATAAGGAGTGGTTTGGTATGAAATACCGATTACTTCATGTCGAAAGAGTAGGTCATTGACTCGATATTACTGCCGGTAATTGTGGAGACACGGAAGAAAGTTTTTTGTAGTTGTAACTGATAACTTTTTTGTAAATATTCTCTCCCTTTAACATGTTGGATAATTCAAATCTGTAAATTTGTTATTAATTTAGGCATATATTATCAATATTCATTATGTTTCCTTATAAATGTAATGTTAACAAATTTATATATATATATTTTATATTTTACATTTTATATTAATTTACAATTACTCTGCATATATTTTTTTAATTAAGCGAATGGTTATACTTTTTAAATCAAAATCAATGTCTTAAATACTTATCAATATTTGCATATTATATATTGGTTAGGCTTTTAGGATTAACTCAACTTTAATAATCTTATCAACATTTGAATTCCATAATATTTTGCGTTTCGCATATTTAAAATATTTACGATTCTAATTTCAAGAATTGAGATCCATAAAGATTTAGACAAATTTCTAATGAGCTGTTTTTACTTAAACAGATACCTCACCCACATCAACCCAAATCAATATAAATACACCCAAGTATCCTTCTGTTACTTGTGTTCAACTTCCTTTTCTCTTTTTGCTTAATTTCCCTTCCTATCCTCTTCTTTCGTCATTAAAATAGACCATTTGGTGGCGTTCCGAAAAGTGATAATATATCAATACTTTTTTGAATGAGTTTATCTAAATCAATAGAGAAAAATTGCCAAACCAGAAGTTTTCACACTCTCCATCACTATATATATATTTATAATATATGTTTACATATATTGTGGTCTATGTCGTCTATATTTATAATAATGTCCACAGTATGATTTGAAGTGAACCGATTAACTGTATCCTGTCCTACTTGGGTATGAAGTATTTAACTGTTTGGGGTACCAAATAAATTATTAAATTACATGGATACGAAATGTTATAGAGATGCATACATACTGTACATATACTATAAATTTATATATTTTATTATATTAATAACTACCCAGTTTTATGAAAGTAACATTCGGTGGTTTTTTCATCATTTCTAGGATACACAACATATAGACAGAACTGATATTCACAATGTTTTGGATAACAGTTATCCAAATATTTCGAATATCATGTATATTATCTTTAGACAAAATTATATACACTTCTCTGCTATTATAACCATAATGTTTTGCTTTTAAATTACAAATTTAAGATTTACCTTTGAAAAATCAATATCAGTTTTGTATAGAGATTTTTGTTATGTTTACCTTATTAGTATATTTTAATTTAAAAAAGAATATAATCATTGGTACTTTTTTTATGAATTTAATTTATTGAGATTTAGTGTATTCATTTATTTTGTTATTTTGTTATTTTTTTACATACAAATTAATTCGAAATTTCTATTGTGAGCATTTTAATAAACGTTATAATTGTTCTTTTAATATAGCATTGGTATACTACCTACACATACTAACTCACAGTTTAGATATGCACTCAGAAAAATAAACTGGACACATTTCTATAGATCTAATGATTCTCTTGACATAAAATGCGACAATTTCTATGAAATTATTAGGCTTGCTCTTAATCGCATTCCTTCATATAATATCTACATGACTGATAAAGACAAGCCATGGATATCTCCTCTTACAAAACATCTTATTAATCTTCGTTGGCACGCTTTCAAAACAACAATTTTTCGATTCTTTAAACATAAAGAGTCAAACGCAAGGCTTAAATAAAAATCATTAAGGCCAAACAAGCTTGGTTAAATAAACAACTTAAACATCCTAAATGTATCTGGAATATTGCCAATCAAGTCCTTGCTTAAAAAATCAAACTTCATTTTTTCAGACTGCTCTTAAGAAATTGTTGATACTATAAACGAGAACTTCTTTAAATCTTTCAACTCTACTGAACCTATTTCATATTTGTCCCAACTTCACGACCATTACACAAACTGGATCCCTGCATCCCCAACTGATGAAACAACCGACACTCTTCTCAAACTCCGTAAAATAGCTACATGCAGTGATGGCTTCTCTTACACCCTGCTCCTAGCAAACCAAGATTTTCTCGCTGGACCCCTCACACATCTCTTCAACTTCTCGTTTCAATCTCGCAAAGTTCCTAGTAGGCATCTCTTCTAGCAAGGTTGACGATATACAATATGGCTTCTACTACCTGCGCTGTTATTGACATTCATGATCCTCTCACAAAAATACTTGAGTAAAAAATGGCTCTGGTGATATCATCAACAGTTTCGATATAAGCAAGGCTTTCGACAAGGTCCCTCACGCCAATCTACTTGGTTGCCTTCAAACAACCAACCTCCCACCTGGTCTTACTTTATGGCTTGAAGACTACCTTACGAATTGCACACTAAAAGTCAAACTCAGTGACACCGTCAGCAAAACCGTGGATATCCCTTCAGGTGTTCCACAAGGTGCCTGTCTCCCATCCTATCTGTTCTCTATCTACGCTTCTTCACTTGCCCATTTGCACCCAACTACCAAGATTACAAAGTATGCAGACGACTTCACAATTATTTTAAAATACAACGCCGACTAAGGTACATACTTCTACAACGACTTAATTCAAAATATATCAAACTGGTGCTCAACGCATGGCCTCACTCTTAACATGCAAAATACTACCTACATGTATATCTCTTGCAGTCTATGCCGGCACCTTCGATTAATAATTTAAATCGTTCATCTTGTCTCCGCATTCTTGGTATTATTTTTAATTATAAACTTACTTGGAATGACCATATAGACTCTATTATCCGCTCTGCTTCACGACGTATTCTTAAGTTTTAAGAGTGCTTAAACCTTTTTTTAAATCGGACCTTCAAAATATATATTTTTCTTTAATTAGATCTACATTGGAATACTCGATATATTAATAATTACAGACATGAAAGTGTTAGACGCAATACCAGCTGAACCCAGGAGTAAGTAGTTCGAATTTGAACCTGCAATCTTTGGATTGAGAAGCAGACATGCTATCCATTGGACCATCGCTTCTTAAAAGTTTAGCTTTTAATGTTTTAAGTTTAGCCTAGAATTCTCGTCAAGTCTTTTTTGGCATGAATATGAATATATCTAATAAACTGGACGTTACACAAAACAGAAGTCACAGAATCATCTGCAACGATAGCATTAAACTTTTCAAGAAAGCACAACATATTGAACATATCCTCAATCCTCTCATTCCTAAAAAAACATTTCACTCGAAAACACTATTCCTTTCTGCAAAATCACTAGAAGTCTCAATTCATTTATCTCTCATACCAGTATTATGATTAACTATATCATTTAATTTGTGGCTTTACAGTCTGTACTATACTATTTGTACCCGTAATAATTTTGCTTTCTTAATTAATGTACTCGCTCTTTTTCGATTCCCATTTTTATTTTAATAAACACTTGTTATTATTATTATTATTATTATTATTACACATACTGCAACGATAGTGCTATTAGGAGCACAGTTTTGAACACATATCAATAAAACTGTTTATTTACGTATGCCCTCTATTTTTCACGAAATATTATTGTTAGTGTTTGTAATGCCCAAATGTAGTCTTGTTAATCTTTAATAATTTTACCAAAGGATTGTTAAAGTGATATTACAAAATTTCTCCTTTCAAAATGATTTTCAATATGATTTATATCTTTTCATTCATGTCTTCGCTAGATATTATATTATATGTACTACATAGTATTCAATCACAATAAATTTGATATAAATACAAAATCTAAATGTTTAACTAAATATGTTTACTTTAAGCTTTCTTATAACTTTAGATGAAATACTTATTTTGATTTCTAAAATGATTTACTAGTAATCTCAACGAGCTCCTATTTTACTAAGATTTACTAATTATACAAAATATTCTAAAATTTATATTTTCCATTCGCCTTTAAAATAAAAGATATACTTATGTATAACCGAATGGGACTTTGTTTAATATTTTACTAATTGCAATGATTACGCAGTGTCTACTGATGTCTATGAGAAAGTACATAAAATATATTTACATAAAATCAATACAAAATATATCTATTGAACAAATTTATGGAAATTTTATAGTTAAATTAATATTAAAGGCGGTAAAAACAATTATTTAGATTTATAAATTTAGCTCTTTTAATTGATTAGCTTTTTAAACTGATTAAAATTAGATTTTCTAAATTTGTTTGATTCGTCGAGTCACATTCATAAATGGGAAAGTGTTTAAAAAATATTGTCTTGTGGATTTTTGACTTATAGTTATACACAAGACCATTTACGACTTGATTATTTATGAGTATCCATTGACCAATCAGATTGAAGGAACAGAAACTCCGGACAGACTCGGAGAACAGCGAGGAGATCGATCTGCAGAAGCGCCTGGCCAATGAGTTGCGTAGTCGACTGGAGTCCGTGCAACGGGAGTCGGAGGAGCGCCAGTTGACGGTGGCGGATCTGAGAGACGAGTTGGCGGGATCGCGGCAAGAGAAGTTTAAGCGGGAGTCCGAGTTGAGTCAACTGCAGGGCCAGTTGATGCAGAAGACCGCTGAGATATCGGGACTTCAGATGCAGGTCCAGATGGTGAGCCCAATGCCTAGCAGATTTGTTGTAGTATCTAATTTATGTGTATGATATTAATTATATCGATTATTATTGACAAAGTTTTAATAAATTAATAATATTATTCGAGTAAATGTATAATTATATCCGTTTTAGAAAAAAGTGTGTTTAAAATACGTTTTGTCATAAATTTACCTTAAAAATACATAGCAATTTTTCAATAAATGTTTCATTCAAAAATGTTTATGATTGAAGTATACATTTTTGCTTTGAATGTTATTTATAAATGTATATAATACACTTCTACGTATTGTGTTCTATATAGATTAACTTGTGATATGAATGTTGACTACTTTATTTTTCAAGCTTACTTTCTTTATTTATTTTAATAAAATATTCCATTTAATGCTAGTATTTTTGAACATTTTCTTGTTGTGTATAATCTTTATTAGCCCAGTCGTAGTCTTCAATAGTTAGTCAAAAATCAAATTAACATATTTACTCAACATCAACTCAACATCTTAACATATTTCTAACAAACACATTTTTACAGTAATTTATTGCATACTTATTATGTTAAGACATATACTATTATCACATGTAAGTTAAGAAAGCTAAGATATAAGTTAAGCTTTTTGCTCTTTCTCAATAATTGAACCTCCTCTGTGATGATTTCTATACAGCACACAACAACGAAGAAGCAGCCAGCTACACCAGTAGAGCCACCCGAGAACACCTACAAGACAAACCAGATGACCCAGCGTATCTCGGATCTGGAGAGCCAGGTGACTCACTACATCGAGTCCTCAATGAAACTGCAGGCTGAGGTGGACCGTCTGCTCAATTTAGTACGGAGTATCGAGACTGAGAAGGCGGAAAAGGTGTCTCAGTGTCGAGAAATTGACGAGTAAGTGCTTCTGTCTTTCCTCTTGTCGATGTGCATTGAAGAGCTACTTCATTGTATACATTAAATATTACAAATGTTAGATTGTAGATTCTTTATGATTTATATTTGCTTACATAAAAAGTACCCTTATTTGGTACTTTTTTGTGGTCTCATTCTTTAATAAAAGGTTTTACCATTCAAAAATTTCCGATAAAAATAAGAAATTAAAAATTATATTTTACTTTGTTAAATTAATCGGAAATATTACAAAATTAAAAATATATATTATTGTAGTATTTTGAATTATTTAAAGTATATCGTTTTATTACTTGTTATACATCATTATAGATAAAAATACAAATTTTAACTAAACGCAGCGTTTAGAAGTATGCAATCTATATAAGTATATTATTGTGATTTAATTAAAAGTTGACAATCGGTAGTTTATTTTTTGCATTAATAATGTAAAAAATGTGTTTATTTTCATTTTTATATCAAATAGCGTGACATATTTCTTCACTATTGTTTTTATATTTGTTTCATATCATGTAATATTTTCTTGACATATCTGTAGACAACGTTTGATATGGGTTATATTCCGTTGTAAACTTCGAATCCCACAGCCAATTCAAAGATTCCCAGTCCAAATTGAATGCACTGAAGCGTGCGCAGCAGACTGACAGGAAAAAACATGCACAACTTTTAGAAGAGGCGAGAAGACGAGAAGAGTCTGTTTCAATGGAAACGGAAATGCTCAAGGTCAGCTATTGAATGTTACGAAAATTACAACTAACATTATTTAAATTTACATACTTTATCAAGCAATGAAATCGATTAAATGTTAGTAAAAATTTATATAAAAATGTAATATATATTTTCCTTTTTCCACTGAAAATGGGTTTTTAGAAGCTAATAGCTGAAAAAATGAAATACTTATAATGATAAAATTTTCACAAGATAATAAAAGTATCCTTTGTATTTTTATAAAAAGCTATACACTTTTCTCCAATCTATTGAAAAGCGGACTTTCTTTGGAAATATGTAATTTGCATATATTTTTCTTCGACTCACGATGCGAATACAGCATTAAATTTCAACAAAACCTAACCGAATAAAAACCGTTTATCTGTTTTAATGTTTAGCACGATAACCTTAGAACAATTTATTATTAAAGCATTTCTTCGAGTATAATGCCGTTGTTTTAATGCTATGCCAATCATTTAAGGAAACAAATTTAATATGAAATTTTGGATTTAACTTTTTATTAAATAACACATTAAATAATACTATTTAATTAATAAATCACAATAATTAGTCTCCATTTGCATAACTCTCCGTGTAGGGCGCTATTGAGGAACGAGATTCTCGGATCAAGGAATTAGAAAACGCACTCAAAGAGAGCGTCAAGATCACGGGTGATCGTGAGATCTATTTCTCAAGTCGAGAGGATCTCTATCGACAGATGGAACAGCAGGTAAGGCCCACGATGTCCTAGTCTACATATGTCCTGGGTAATTGAGTTGGAATAAGTATAGTAGAAATTATCTTTTTCCTCGGGGATTCAATCAGACAACACTCACTGATACATGCCATGAAGGCGTATACCAGCACTTAAAGGATTCACATTTGTGACGCATATTATTGTATGTATTACGTACACCTGCAAGGTGCATTTCCGTCTGCCTCTTCTTCCCTTACTATGTTAGCATCCTTGGATATTTCAGAATAGACAATTGTCAGGATCGTCCTCTGCATTGGTAAGTGTCGTATGGATAGATTTGGCTTAGGATTTTTTATTAGTCCGCCATGCTAGTCTATGATACTTCTATTGTCTTTACCTTATATCGACTATTCAATACATTTATTTAAAAAATTACTGTTTACTTTACGTCTAATACTATAAGTAATTTGTAAATCTGTTTATTTATTATTTTCAATTGTCTAAAATTTTAGCCTAACATATCAAGCAACTCTTTCCTTACTAACCGATCAGTCTGCACCGGTAAATTAATGTTTATCGAATTAATGACCTTTTTTATTTTATCTGATAAAAGATTCAGGATCAGCGTCAGGCGGTGGAGCACATTCAACGTGAGCGGAATCAGCTGAGCGCTCAGGTTTCTAATCTACAAGAGGAGACGAGAGATAAGGATAATCAGCTAAAAACCCTGGAGGATGAATGCGTAAATGCCAGATCTTGTTGTTGTTGTTGTTGTTGTCCGAAATACTATTTCACTTGTTGTTTCTTTATATTTGTTAGTTACTTAGAAGTTAGCTTGACTTACATAGTTATTTACTACAAGTAGATACCGTATTATCCTTTGTGTGTTTTTCTTAGTCATATTATTGGTGTTACTAAAACTTATTTGTTCGTTATTGAGTCTCTTTTTATATAATAATAATAATTATTATTATTAATTCTTTCTTTAGATTTTATTTAAATATTTTAATTTATTTTAATTTAATTTAAATACAGCCTACTTAAAATATGGAATAAATTAAATAAATTAGTGAAGTAATAACTCTGTAACTTTTGAGTTTAAAAGTTTAAGACATTTATATAAACTAGTAAATTCTTTAATGTTTGATTTTGTAAATGCGTACTTTTTAATATAATATATGCACATGTTACATGTATTATTTATATGTAACTTATGCATTAAGAATGAATTTTAAATACTAAAGTTTTAAAATCTGTTTAAAATATTAATATTAAATATTTTTTATCAAATTAACCTAATTTTTATTATTAGAGAATAGTTTCTCATTTAAAAAAATTATGCTTAATAATATAATATAATGACGCAAGGTTTATTTATGTTTTCAGATACTAAAAATGTGATTATTAAAGTCCAGATCAGTTTAACTAGTTAACATATTGAACGATATCGTTAACAAATATTTCAGAATTTTTGTACGTTTTAACCAACGTTTTTAATTTACTTTATACATAATATAAATAGATTGGCTACTTGAAAAATGGCGTAACAATTTGAAGAAATAAATTTGTACTAAAAAATATAGGTCCTTTCTATATTTTTAATTACCACGATAAATTTCATTACCAGACTGTATCGATAAATTATTTTAATATATATGTTTAAATATATTTTTTCTATATTTAAATGTAAATGAGTTAGCATATTATTCTTAATTTTTTTAAATTATGAAATCGTATTATGTTGATTACAATTGCAAGATGCACAATATTTTCAATTGAAATATTTTACATTGCAATTCTATGTATATATATATGGATTTATTTCTATGGTTCCTGCACGTATTTCAAAACATTATTAATGATTTTTGTATAGTTTACTTGTTATCTGTTTCAGTACATATCTTATTGTTTTCCTATTTTTTACTTATGTCATTCTATTTTCATAGAATATAATTATAATATGCCCGTCTCAACCTCTGTCAGTGTGTCTGTCTACCATTTATTTGTGTAGTCAACACCTTTTTTCTCACGTCTCTATCTAACAGTATCAAGTGAATACAACAATTACTGTCTCCCAATAGATACAATCTCGTCGCCACAATTACATCTTCTGCACTACCTATACCTCCCAATTCTAGTCAGTGTGTCTACACCCATCTGTGTTTGCCTTATATCAGTCACACTTTCTATTGAGGATCACGTGCCTCCATTCACATAAGTTCGTTGTCACAATTTATTTGTTTTCCATGTATTTTGCACAATTTAATATTATTTAGGATAGACGCGTCGATATATTTAATGTTTCCAATTATTGTTTATCTTTTCTTGTTATTATATTTGGCGTATTGGTTTCATTTCAATAGTAATCTTTGAACTTTCAAACTTATTTTGATTATTCTATTAATATTTGTAATCTAATAACACAGGCAGAATGTTATAGTGATAATTACTTCTCTACTATAAACTTGTTATGTGAACTCTTTGATATGAACTTCTAAGTCATCCTTTCCATCCTAGTATACATTTTAATAAGCTTCATATGAATGTCGATTTTCCCGTATTTACCAGTATTTCTGTAGTTGCCTTAATCCTTTCAACTTAATATGCAAATGAAATATTTACTAAAGCTAGAATAAAAAAGCACGATTAAAGATTATATAATACAATATATTAAGTTTGATTGGTAAAATTTGTATTGGTAAATTGCAAAATGAATCTATCAGTAAAAGATGCTTTACGCCGATGCAATCATTGTATATATACATATGTAAGTCAAACAAAATCAGCTCGTAGCCTAGTAGGAAACATAAAACAACTGCAAAGCAAGATTGATATCTCGTTCTAACAGATATTATGTAATATAAGAGGCGTACTTTTGCCTTTTAATATATCTTCGTGTGAAAGAATATCGGTTTTACTTTATAAACTAACAATAGGTATTAATATTATTGTACTAGAAATTCATGAAACTACGTTATTCATTAATTTTAAAAAATTGACTGAACTGTGATGTCCTCTACAATTTTTTTTTCATGACCTTTTTGTCATGATTGCAATGAAGCAGATCTTTTCACACTTAAGTTTTAAACATTATCCATTTTAGTTTCACAACTATATTCCTGAAATGGAGAAACTTCGGAAGTTGAACCAAGAGTCCAATGTCCGTATTGGAAGTCTACTCAAGATCATCCAAGGAAAGGAAGCGCAACTAACGGAACAAGATCGAATGAGTGTAGGTCTTTTAGCTAATAATGTCATCTTTATTTGGTTAACTCGTTGAAAGTGTTAGTTACTAGAATTTGTCATTTAAAATTACTTATACAATTTACACTTATATCTAGGGTACTATCTAGGGTATCTCTATATTTTTAAATATATTAAAAGTAAGTACATTGAAATATACCTGTTCTAATTATTTACAATTTATCTAAATATGTATGTACATATTTTAACTTAATTTAAACTTATTATATATCTGATATAGACCCAACATATTCTCATTCCAATGGCTGAGCACTCGGAAATGTCATAAAGGCGTTCGTTATATTTGTCATTTTCTGTGCTATTTTCAATAAAAAATCAATTTTTGCGAAGCAATATTTTGAAATACTACAGTAATAACTCGATTAACTATAGGGTAACGCAATGGACTTGAAATAACAATGGTTTGATTAATAGTGGCAGCCACTAAGTGAATAACAGTTATAGATAGAAATTATTTAGATTACCATCTAAATGCAAATATTAAAAATAAATAAGTAAATATCTATACTAAAATTGTATTCAGTTGCGCGACTGTTGTACCGATAAAAGGAGTTTATTAGATTGACTGGCGAATGTTATATGCAGAGCGTATTGTATCACCTCTATTGTTCCATCGACAAATGAGGATACACATAAGCGGAATAATATATTATCTGAGGATCATATTACGTTCACGTTGTAATATCAAACCACCCGGCAATAGCCTTTATCGGAGAGATTTAAAAGCCCAATAATCATTTTATAATCGAAAATGGAACCGAAATTGAAAAATAATACGTTGTGTTATAGCTTTGGAATTGTATCAAATCTAATCTAATTGTAAATTTAGTAACATAAGTGTTTAAAAAATATTGGGCCAAAATTGGTCACATGCATACATCGCACTAATGTATAAATATATTATTTTGCTTATATTTATAGAATATACCAATAAATAATAATAAATTGCTTAATTGGCAATATCACTCACAAGGATATTCTTTGGAAAAATATTACAAATTGTATATTAGTTTATATAGTAATTTATTTTGACTGTTGAAATATATTTGAATTCCTTTTTTATTTGTTTTTATTGTTGATTTGGAAGTACTATACCAAACTTTGATGAGAAATTGATATTAAATTGAAATTTCTATATATTTTTAATTGACTGTTAAAAAGATAAAAGATAATAGAATTAATTTGCTTTAATTATAACGAGTTATATATATTTTTATGAATTCTTTAATACATCTGTCATATCTACCTAGTAGAAATAAAGAACTATTCATCTTTCTCGTGTATAAATGCAAATAAATTCTATAATATAGGACAACAAGATTACATAGTATAATACTGTTATTGGTTATACATAATAATATAATATGTATAATTTACCATATAAGTGTGATGTCAATAGAAGTTTAAAATATCCACATTATGTTAGTTTTATGTTATATTTTGTGTATAATTTGACTATTAATTTGATATTTATGTCTAACAATATCATATCTCTATATAATATGATGTATAATATTATATGCATTATATATAAGAAATATCAAAATGATTTGTAAATCTTTAAATGAGAATTGCTTTATCTCAATAACTAAAATAATTATACAAGTGATAAATTCGTATTCGTTTTATTCTATGTTACATATTATTATTATATACAGCCCCTGTCATTAAATACGCAGCACCCTATTTTTCAACAATAAATTTTTTTAATACATTTTAAAATATATAAAAATAAGCAAACCTAACAAAGAAAAAAAAGATTATCAGTATACATATGAATGTTAGGCATACATTTCACATCAA
>JAYRBW010025006.1:0-12478 GCA_036023295.1 Invenusta paracnida
TCAATTGTGTAATTGGCTCTTAAATTAGTCTATCTAAGCCAATCAGAAAATAGATACATATTTGGTATATCACAGTCATATTATAGCTAATAATATTTTGTCAATATGTTTATTTATTGATTAATTTGTCCTTTCACAATATAAAGATTATAATAGTTTCTACAAACACTTTTCAAATTGTAATGGAAATCTATGATTTGGATTCTGACAGACTATGAATGTCAGAGGGATGGAGTGTTTGTCAGTGAATGTCAGTGGGATGGATGTGTTTGCCACAATGTGACAGTGGCACAATGGATGTGTTTGGATGGAAATGTCAGTCAGTGGAATGTCACTGACACTCCATCCAAACCAAACACTTCATCCCACAAACACTCCATCCATTTAGAAAATATTCACAATTCAGAAGATGATACAGACTCTGATATTTATGTTGAAGAAGCAATCAACACAGCTCCTGATTGCACAGTTTTGAATATTTATCCACTTTGGCACTGTCAAGCTGACAAAGAAATATACGAAATATTCATAATAATTGTGCTGGATCAAAATCTGCTTGAGCTAGAACCTCAGATTTACCATTTGACAGTGCATGTAAACTATTCTTCACCAGTAGTGACATTATTGACCTTATTCATTGTCAGACCTCCAATTAACTACATATTTTTCAAAGATAGCATCTTCATCACTGATGGGCAGATACCTTCATCAACAATAGAGAGATATTTGGGTATTTGGGTATTTGTTACCATATTAGTGTCAATTATAATGAAAGATTTGAATTCAAATCTTTGTAATCAACCCACAATGGTGAAATGTTCTGTTGTGCCTGTCTCTTAAGCAACCTGTTTTGTTTGATTCACAAAATGATTCGATTTGATGAAAAAAGTACAAAGAAGATCAGCTGATTAATTTTCCTTCTGTCGAAAATTTCATATTTTATCTCTTTATTAATAACTGTCACCATCATTGGACCCATGTCACACATGTGACTATTGATAAGATGATGGTACATTATTGTGGCAAATGTCCAATCAAAGTCTACAATTGTTTAAAGTAAGATAGATACAGTATAAAGGCATTTAAATTCAGCAACTCCAAAATACAGTATGTACATTCTATAAACCAATACATTTGTGGACAATGTCCCAACATACTACTTTTATATTTACTGTTATTATTATACTATAGGTATTTTTAAGTACACACATATAATAAATAAAAAATGTTAAATGATATTATTTTTGGTTTATGATGTGATACTTATATATGTGGCAAATATATTCTCCTAAAACTTAATGGTTATACCAAAATATCTATTTTTGAAAAATACAAAATGCAAACCATTAATTTATATATTTTTGTTAATCAATAATTTATAAGCTTGTTACACGAACTTTGGGTCAGTCAATTTTTTTAGATATTTTGTGTAATGATTCTCCAATTTTATATATTTATATTCTCCTGTAATTTAAAATTAATCAGTTGGGTGGTTACAAAATACCACACTAATTAGAACTAAAGTGGTCTGTCAGACCCCCTGACCATGCACATGTTAAAACACTTAAAAGTCAACTAGAAAATTAATTCATGGTATTAATATGATATATGATAAAATACATGATTTGTGCATACTTATAATTGCATATTATAATTCGACAGTTGACAGTAAGCCTATAATTTGAACATAATAATAAACATTAAACAAACTGTATTATGTCATCTCAGTAAAATTCGTAATATTTTTTAACATAATTATAAAATATATCATTTCCAAGTATGCTTCTTTCAAATGGGCTTTTAAAACAAACATAAGATAAGATAAAAGATAAGATGTAAGTTCTTATACAAAATATTATTTTGGAAAAATATGTAAAATACAACTTACAACAACTAGATTAAAATTATAATTGTATTATATTCATTTTCACAACAAAACCTATATACATATATACCTGATAAAACAATATCAAAATATTCTGGTTTTGATTTAAAAACCTTTTTGGAAATTTAACTTCAATAAATTATTTAAATGTTTTTTTAAATACTTAATAGCTTTAGAAAACAAAAACATCTTTTTGAGTTATGAACTGTCACATTGGATTTAAACTATGTATTTATAACTTTTTTAACTTGAATTTTGAACTGAATTGCTAAGTGATGGATAAAGTAAGACCTAAAAATATATTTTAAAAAATTGCGAAGTTGATCAATTGGATCAATTTTTCACAGCTATTATTGAATAACAGCTCTAAATGTTTAAAACAAATTCACAGATGTTTTTAACTTTTAGAATTTTACACTTTTTAACAGAAAATTTAAGTTAGGGATGTTTTAAACACATTTACTTTATAAAGTCAAGTTAGATTTTGAATTTATGGAATTTTAAGCAAATTTTAATGTTTGTCAATTTGTCTCAATTAAACTAATTTTGATTGATTGAAATATTATTCTTTATATCTTGTCTCTAAACAACATATTAATAAATTGCCTAACATCTGTAATTTTTAAATTAAACTCCTGTCAATTGAGTAATTTTTTTATTCCACATTCTAATTTTAGACAAAAAGGAATTAATTGTTAAAGTATTCCAATTTGGATTCCAGTTGGTTTAATGATTTTTAATTTTTAAGTCGATTATTTTTATAGTCTACATTTTAAAATTTATTGCTATGGGGATTTGTTTTACATTTTTAATACAAAATTATGTATATAGAACCATTATATATCCATATAACTTTATTTTCAACAAATATGTTTAACTTTAAAGGTGTTCACATTAAACAGAAACCACAGTGATTTTAGTATATTATCATTTTTTTACAAAATTATAACTGACCATTATTAATTTTTTCCAGAAATGAAATAATAATATTGTTAAATTTTCTTTCATTTTCTATAGTGTAATAGAATATATTTTTAGCTGCATTATTTCATGAAAACATAGAAAATATATACTATCTGTTCAATACAACAAATATTTTATTTCTGAAAAGATCCCTACTTGAATACAAGAGAAATAAAACCATGCATATATTAATTATATATTTCAATAATTATTCAAAAAATTATTGTTTTTTTGCAACTTCACTTAAGAGAAGCAAGTTGTTGTACATTGTGCAGCTGTTGATTGACATATTTATTATTTGAAGCTTTACTTTCTAGCTATTAGAGTACAGTTCATGTACAGTTTGTACATGAGTGGTTGAAGTATTAGTTCAGTGTCATAAACTTCCCTTTACCTTCATTGTAATAGCTAATCGCATAGTTAGCTACATATATGACTACAATAGACTATGACCATTAGTTGTCTCAAATTTTAATTTAGTAAACAGATTTCATATAGCTACATATATGTAGCTTGTGTTGATTCATAACTTAAAAAATCACATAAAAATTAATTCACCCTTTACCTAATAATAAATACAACTTGTTAATTGCATAATACATGTATTACTTATTTTCAATTGTGATTTTAGTGCATTTTCAATAAGAAAAATAGCACTCAATATTTCGCTAAAAATAATATATTTTTATTAAGAATTATTTTAGCAAGGCAATTAAATGTAATGAATCAAAAAATATTATATGAAAAAGAAATAATTTGCTAATAAAATAAGGCAGATCGAATGAAATAATAAAGGCACATCAGCTGTATATATGTACACATATAAAAGGTCAATTTTTTTATGTGCAGTTGTTATATATATAAATTTTTCATTGTGTTCTAGGTTTGATAAATATTATAATTGAAATTCTCTTTTAAACTGTAGCACAATTATCCATTGATACTTTTTTATTTTTTATTTATCATATACGAAATGTTTTGTACTATGGCCTTCAAAATCTCGAAATTTTGATCCCAATATGCATGTGTGGTATTGGTAGAAAGTTTATCTAATTAGGAAAATATATGAAAAGTAATTCTGGTGATATTCTGACTACAATGTCTTATATTCTACGAAATCTTTGGCTTAAGCTAGTTACTATGACATACCAGTATATAAATAAATATTGTGTCATGGATTCTACAGACAATAATGTGTTACATTAAATTTAATGAATTATAAATTTTTCATATAAAAGCAAACATTCATAATATTTAAACAACAATTTATTTGACTTGTTTTGAGAAGCATTTATGAGCCATAAACCTTTTTGTTTCTAATGTTTGTGATTTTTAAAACTACAATTTTTCCATATTAAAAATATATATAATATAATACTTTTTTGTTCAATGGCAACATAATTGCATGCAGTTATTGGAATAAATTTGCAATATTATTTTGATGACAAGCTTATTTAGTTTAATTTAATACTGTACAATTCTCGAAGTTGATACTGTTACTAAAATATACTTCTTTGTTAATCTGGCACATAAACATATTGTTATATCATTCAATATCGTAACAAATTTTTTTCTGTATTTCAGTCTTGTTTTATTCAGGTTCTGCTCTGTTTAATCATTACATAATATCTGTTACATTGTAGAATGCGTTGTGTGGGTTCTATTGTGCAGTATTTAAATTAGGTGTGTGTATTAATGGTACCTACAGATGAGTTATTGTAGGTGCAAGTTTGTGCGGTTTTAGTTCTTAAAACTAATGCCATATGAGTTTGAATACTAAGGTTATATGTATAGTTTGTTTATATTTTTATTCATAGTTGACATGTTGATGTAAAGTTAAAAAAGTGTATATTTCGTTATCGATCGTTTATTTTTCAAAATTTAGAGTACTTTTTAAGAATAATTTATATGTTTTTATAACTTTCATAATTATTTATTTCAAGATGTTTTTCTGTCCAGCAAATGCGTTTTTCTATTACAGTCAAAATAATAATATTAAATCACATGTCATGTACTAATATATAAGATATTCTACATATTTTGTTTTGTGCAACAAGTTTTTATCACTAACAAATTAAAGTGAATATTGCTTTATTTTTTCTGCATTACTATTTGAACTCGAAGTAGAGATTGTCAAACACTAATTGATTGAGATATGAATTGCAAAACAAAATAGATATTAATAATACTAAAATATTTCTTGAAAGCAAAATCTGATGCTTCGCAGAAGATAATTTATTATTTTGTATTAATTTGCAAACTTGTCATGCCTTACGATTTTGTTTGTTAATTAATTATAATCATTTAAACTACAAATCTAGTTTTTAAAACTATTGTTTTTTAGTGTACATTATTTTAAATATTTCACTTATAAACTGCATGCTATAATTTTACGCCCACATACACTTTCTATATTTATCTGCCTCAATTATGAAATACGAATAACAAAAGGGTTCCTTCTCAGAATATGTTTAATTATTTCTTCATATGTAGGGAATGTACTACACGTATCTTTCAGTTATACAGATATCTTTATAAAATTGTTATTTCTTACATTTTTCTTCATATGCAGACATTTCCGAGTACACTTCTACTAAATGTTTTTATTGTAATATACATACCTCCTTGTAAGGTGGCCTATTTTTATACGTTTTTTACGTTGTATACTTCATAAAATTGTTGTACCTATGCTATATTTGCTATATTTGCTTATATGTATGCATACCAGTTAGTTTAGTAGGAAATAATTTTTTATAATTATTGATTTTGGCAGAGTGATTTTTGAAGGATTTATAGACCAGGTAGTATTATTTAAATGGCTAAATGTTTTAGTTTTACTCTGCTAGTCTCATCAATAAACGTTATCTGTAATAACGCTTCGGTTCTTCTAATTTAAAATAGCATACTTTATTTCTAAATGTAGATTATTTATAATTAATTTTAATAACTAAAATGATTAACTAATACACTGCTTTCGCAGTGCTTATACCTTTTTTTAAAAGAAGTAAAACATTGAGTGCAAACTGAGATTTAGATACAATTTTCGTCACAAACATTTATTCTTTAGTCAATACTGAAGTTTCTTAAACATCTGGTTTGTTGAAATTTTTATATCTAAAATTTATTTTTACCCGTATGTGTTAGGTCATACCGGAAAACATGTCTGTTTCACATTGCTAGTTATGCATATAGACAGTAGCTTTAGAATTTACACAAATTATTGAAGCTGAATGTTTATACGTGCAGTATATGTATATTTAATAATTCACTGCTAATTTGATAGTGTAACATTTTAATTGTTTATACTGTATACACCATGTATATTGTTTTAATTAATAAAAACACATCTTTTCAAACGGTAATTTCTTTCTGTGTGACTTATATATATATATATATAAATGTGTTGATAAATTAGTTTTGAGCAAGATAGTTTTTCTTCGGATTAAATGTGTTTGTATACATAAGATTGTATACTATTTTACAAATTTTTGTGCATATAAATGAATAATAATTTACTTGATGCACTTCTTGTAAAACTATTCCTTATTCCTATTTCTTAATATTAGACTGAAGATTGTTTCCGTGATACGTATCAATAGTAGTTATCTTATATGGCCTCATTGACTGATAACACATACTCTTTCGTTTATATCTCTTCATTCGCGTCACTGCAGTTTTCTATGTTTAAGTGGAATATATATATCTTATGTAAGTCTTAAATTAATAACAAGCTCATTAAATTACCACCATTTCATTAAAAAAATGTGCACGTTGTCGTTTAACATCATCATTTCACAACATATTTAAAAATAGATCAAATGTATCCGCAATTATAATTTTAAAAACTACTAAATTTTGTACCCGATTCACCTATGCCAATAGAGAATGCATATTATATGTTACATATATATGGTAAAAATGAATAAGTTGTTGACTACGTAAATATATTCTTGAGTGGGAATCAGTGATTACTCTCACTTATTTTTACGTGTTTAGCACGTTTTTTAAATTAAAACAAATGCAAAAACTATTTGTCAGCTTCACTAAAAACAGGTAAATTTTTATATACTCTTAATGTAATATAAATATATTAACTGATCCTTATGGTAACAGAGATAAATAATAATTGATAAATTGTACGTTTCACTTTATTGTTGCTACGATATTTTTATATGGATTACATTTTTAAATGATTCTACAAAATACATTTAATATCAGACAATTATCTAATGGCGATAAAACGCTTTTAATAATGAATCATTTTGTTAACTCTTTTTCTATATGCACTAAGTTGATTTAAATTTTAGTGTAATACACAGACTTACATATTATGTTGGGAACTATTACTATTTTAATATTTGATTTAGTTAAAGATTTTCAGTCCTTTTTCTTTGTTATTTTCATTTTTTTACTTTCCAAGTAAGACTATATATGTATAATATATACAGGGTTCATAGCGATCAGGGAAAAGTCATAGAATTTAAATTTTAAAATGAACTAACAAAGAATGTTATTGTGTTTTTTAGTGTTTAACTGTCATCGTTTTTAAAGTTTGTCTGTTTTTGACAATTTTTCGCTTCGCGTGAACTTAATTTTTACATATCTATCAGGTATCTACCTAGGAGGACTACAATCGAAGGGGGATAATATGTCTTGACAAAATGGTCACACTTGTGATTATCTGTAATTGATAATTGTATTGCTTTACTTATCTACATTATATATTTTGTCTTGTTGGTTGCTTGTATTCCACTGCCACAGTCGCATGGCTATTATATTATTTTGTATTGTGTTTCTACAGTTGTCTTGTCAGTTGAGATCAGTTATTTCAATTTTGTTGTATGTTATTTGAATTTGTAAAAGATGTTTATTAAATTTGAATAATTCATGTATACATTTGAAGTGAGTTACTTATTACATACGCCATATGGTGCCAGTAAGCATTCAAAAACAAGTATACAGGGTTAGGTAACAATCAACCTGATAAAATACAAGAAAAACCCAGGGAAAAATAAGCAGACTAGTACTATCAATGCTGATATAAAACATAATATCAATTAAAATTATAATAATTGCTTACCGCCTTTTCTCAAATATCACTATTTTTCTTCCAACGCTATTATTCTAATTATCTTTTAATTGTTGTTTTTCTATTCCTTTAATTTTATACAATTAACTGAAAAAACGACATTTGAAGTAGTTGTAGTAATACCTCATTTTCTCCAAGATTGTATAATCTTCTGAACATTCTGCTCCTTACTGAATTATTTAATTGTCACTACTATAATAAAACGCATTTTATAAATTCTTAGAGTGCATTCTTTAGTTTGTTTAACGTAATATATATAGGTAAATATACGTAATATGTTAGGTAAACTAAAGTAAATCTTTCCATTATTCAATTTTTCTTTTAAACACCCTTTACCCTTTTTATGGTTGATAAAAATGATATGTATGTTATTGGCGACCTAAGCCCTGGAATAGCAATATCCGGTAGAAAATAACATAACACGTTTGAACAAGGAATAATGGGTATATCTCATTTATAATTTATGGATGTACATGAATGTCTATTTGATACAAAGTAAAGCCAATAAATGATCTACGTACATTTTCATATTTCTTTTATCGGTTCAAATTTTAGAAATTAGATATGACTTTCCTTACATTTTCTTGTAAATGTCAGAAATTGATATAATTCACTTTGACGTGCTCTGTGATACAATTTCTCCTGATATTCATAGATTATGTTTAGCTATCGATGTTATTAAAATAACTGATGTTTGACATTAATATGTAGGACATTCATTAAAAAAAAAGTGAATATACTGCTTAAAACTGCCCTTCTTTATAAGTTGTTGTGATATCAATTTTAATATACATATATGCTTAAACGCGTTTATAAAATTTGGAATACGAATAATTCGGTGGACGTGTTGATTGCTTATGGATGAATGAGTAGAGAAAAACTTTCAATTAAAAATATTTAGTAATATACAAAACTGAGCATATTTTTTAGCTTTACAATGAACCTGTATAATATCCATAGTTTGGATTGAGTATAGTAGCATACACTATAACTTAACTTTCAATCTTAGCATGCAATGAGTTAATACATGTACATTTCGCTTATTTATATTTTTATCAATGTGTTAGTTAATTTTAACTAAAAAATAATTACAAAAATAGATGCATTTCTTTGCTCGTGGCACGTTATATAGTACGTGCTCAACATGGACATAAAACTCTCTATTTATAGAGATACCTTATATTTCTTAATTTAGAAAAAAAGTATGCACGATTTAAGATAAGTTTTTCGGGTTTTATCACTAATTTATTTCCATTATTGTCGACAGATGGTCATCTGAAAAGGTCAACCGGTTCGGTTTTCTTACAAAAGTCAAGTAGGCTACGAAATATTAATTATCTACTATGCGTGCCTCATATATTATTAACAGTCTCTGTTTTCATATACGGAACTTTGTTTCTCAATATCTTTATAGTGTTGTTATAGATATGGAAGTATTGTGTTAAATACAACAAACTTGTAAATCTATAGTTACTTACCTTTTTGTAAAAAAAATTCTAAAATATACTTGAAAAAACATTTTTTTTCGAAATCAATGAAAAGTTGAATAGGGTAGCGATTAATTTCATGTATTAAATCATGAAGTATATAATATAAATACGTTTTTTGTAAAAATTTGACTTTTTTAATTTCATGAATTATTTTGAAAGAATTGAATTAACCATTTTTTGAATGGAATATGTTAAAAAACTATGTTTAACTACATATGAAATTTCAAAACTACTTAAATAAAAAGTTTCAAAATTATAGGTGAAGAAGCGCGATAAAGCCCGGTATGGATACCGTTAATGCACTCATTTTATTTGTATCGTATAGTTTCATTAAATATTGATGCAGTTTTACGTGCAGGCATATTTTTAAACCAATTGTTATTGACTTTTTTTGCCACTTACACACCTGTTAAATATGTTACTTTTTTAAATATCGACGCTTAGGTATCTTACATCTCTTTATTATAAAATATAATGTTAGTATATTATTGATATCATATTAAGTTATTCTTCATCGTTTATTAACATATTTTTCATTGGTAGTTATTTGTTATGATGTTTAGTTATTTTCGGGAAACTTTTAATCATTATCAGTATATGCCAATACAATATAGTTCAGTTGTCTTACTTATATATTTGTATATTACACACTAAACTAGTTTTATAAATTAGATGCATACTAGTATGTATAGCTATATTTCATTTTATTTGTTAACCTTTATACCATTTAGTCGTAAATCTAGATGTAACTAACTATATTTATATATACGAACACAATTTATTTGGTTCTTAACATATGATTTTTCTATTCTAATATTATACTTTTCCTCTACTTAAATGTGTATGTTTTATTGTATTTCATCATTTCTTAAGTAAGAATACTATAGTTTTAACATGACCTACACTAATAAACCATTAAATTATCGATCTTATAAACACGTGCAGCTTTATACTCGACATTTCTATTCGCACTTTTTATGCATAACTTTCCATTTTTTATGTTAATAGTTGTAAATGTTATAGTTAGTTTATATCCATTAGTTTACTTATGTCACGCTCATGTGATTCTGTTAGTACAATGCCATTCAATTATTCTCTTGAAATAGTATATCTCTGATGACACTGATAAACATGTAGTATGCCTTTATTATCATATCTTGTGAATATTCTTGATATTTTTTGTAACTTGATATACCTATTGTAGTCATTGTAACGATTGCTTAGATTATAAGCTTGCATATATTTGCAACGTATTATAGTTCTAGTTAGCTATAATGTTCTGGCAATTTATGATTATTTCGCCTATTTAATGTTCCTAGTTATCATTTTTATGTTATTTCAATATTTGTTTATGTTAGCTACTTCCTATTAATTGAATTGCATCCATGGTAAAATAATTTACGAACTTTAATTTTGTACACTATAACTAACTAAACTTGAATATATGCATTAAACACGTCGTTGACGGAATTTCACCTTAAATACAATTTGCATATATATATTTAGTACGTTAGATTACTAATTTTATTTCCCAAATTGTCTAACGATTGCACTAAAGAATTACTGCTCTTTTGAGTATATAATTTACCGTTTTTACTAAATATATGTGTATTTTACAAATTAGAATCTTAATACCAAAGTGTTTTATTAAACTTGGTTTATTTTTAGTGTTGTGATCATTTGTTTGCATTAATATTTATTACGATGTTAATATCTGCTTTTATTATACATAGTTACTTTCACCATATAGTGAATTAGCTGTGCATATTACATACACATACTTTAATTGTAACGTTTTACTGAATTACATTGTATCTATCTACTTATTCAGTTAATGATGATCCTTTATTCTTTTATCGAATTCCGATGCAGAGTAGTGTTTAGATTATATGTAGTGACAGTTTTGCTTTGTCACTTTTTGTCTATTTATTTTCAAACCTGAATTGCCCTTTGCAATTTCCATAAAAGGATGATTATCGGAGTATTTTTTAGCACAACAAACAAAGTAATGTATAACCGTGAATTAGGTATCGATCTGATCTATGTTTATGCCTACTTGCTTTTGGAATTGAGAATCGATATAAAGACGGATTATTTATATGTCCCAAATCGTATCTTGATCACCTGATTACTTTCACAAGTGTATAATATAGAAGAGAGCATAGAGGTTGAAATATTTAATTGCTATTCTTGATATATTTGATATAGTTGATGAAGAAAAATAATATATGTATCCATTTTCTATTCTGTACTCTACAGGTATTTTAGTTACAGTTTAAACCTAGCATATTCGTCCTTACTTTCCCGATTGATTGAATATATATACCCATTAACTTTATAATATCGACATGCGCTTAAATTTAACTATACTGGAATTGAGGAGGAAAATAATAACTGAGTGGGCAGAATAAGTCAGCCACTGGAGAACTATAAGAGTAAGCAAAAATTGATCAAAAGAGATTATATGTATATTGCGAGATTTATTATTCTAGTCTGTCCCTCAAAATATTTCATACGGATTGCAATACGTGTAGTGGCCATAGACACTATATATGTATCGATTGATTTTGGTTGGAGTTGCCTTAATTAATCGATCTTTGTATTTTGTTGCAACGCTTGTCTAGCATTCAACAGAATGATAATTAAAGTTTTTGAATATTTCATTTGGAAAATCAAATTTAAAAGCACTAAAATAATATCAGTGTTTGAAACAATATTAACTTGATATCTTCTTATTCACCAATTTTTTTTTTATAGTTTCATTCACTATAGAGTAGATATGTTATACACATACGAGTATAGATAGCTGCTTCTATTTTTTAGGAGAAAATTCCGTGATATTTCCAGAATTATTCAACTTTATGTAATTACTGTTAACGATAAAAATATATATTGGAGTAGATATTTCAAGAAATTATATCTAATTCGTATTTAGAGTGTAAGATGTGAAAAATATCTTAATTTCTGCTGTAAATGTTATCTAGACCTATGGCAATAGGTCGTTAGCTAGTAAAGCTAAGCGAACTATGTAGTAGGTAATATAGGATAGTT
>JAYRBW010025017.1:0-12476 GCA_036023295.1 Invenusta paracnida
AAAATCGAACTCAGTGACCTTGAATTAGTCGGAAACGACCTTGACCTAATTAAAATCGGCCAACAGGAAGCCATAGCCTAAACAAAATGCGCGACTCTTATTGGCTGAACATTTTTGGCGCGAAATTCAAAAAGTACTTTACTCGAGTGGGGGGGGGTCTTTGTTCTCGAAATGCGAATGCGTGGGCGGAGGGGTGTCTTTTTTCTCGTGCCGCACCTTTCCTACTACTAATGTTTTAATTGAACTAAATATTTCATTTTTACTGTTGAAAATATAAACAAGTATGTATTTCAATGTATATGTTTATTTTATTACAATTTTTAAATAAAAATCGCGCGATTATTTTGATACGAAAAATATTTAAATTAATACTGCTTAAACTATAAAAAACAATAAATGCGGGAAAAATTATTAACTCTATAACTAGCTCAATAAATAAAAAATAACGAAACATTTATTTTATGCTTAACCCAAAATAGAATTAAAAATATAAAATACAGCAAATACAGGTACCCTATGAAACATGTAAAAATTAGGATATTTAATACTATAAAATTTTCATTAAATGTCTTAGCATATGATATACCATAACTTGCAAGATGGAAACCAACGATCTAGTCTGAGAATTCTGATTGAAGAGAGATAAGGATTATATAACGATATGTATTAAAATAAGTAGATTGTAATTAGTACAGGTTGTAATCGTAAAGAATAACTTTGTTAGTAATCAATCGTTCAAATTGAAGTACACGTACTAATCCCCCAAAGATTATTTCATCAGATGTATGAGACTCACAAAAATTTCCAATTTAGGGTCTAAAAATATTGTTATTCTTGTTAATAAATTCTTTACCTTCACATCGAAGGGTTAAGTAATATTTCAATGGCTTTTTGTTATACTACTTAGAATATTTTAAATGTATATATTATCATTATTATATTATTAAATCTTATATTTATGTACTGCATTTCAGTTATTTATTTACCAAATAGTTTTATGCCCATATAAAATAAGCCCAGTGACTACTAGTATTTCTGGTAGTATTTGCATCAGCTCTAATTATATAGCGTAATTTGAAATTACAATACTTGCCAAAATGAATGGCACAATTAGTTTTAACAGGCGAAATGTTCAAACTTCAAATAGCGAATAAAACATCATTTCCAATATTAGAGCATATGCTGTCTATAATAGAAATACATATATCTAACACCGTATTAGTTCATTATATTCTAAGAAAATCATTAGTGCATAGATGTAAAATGTATGATGTTGATCCTTGCAATTCATTTCGATGTAATGTACTAAAAATATAAAGCATAAATTGTTTTTCAACCATTTTTGAAGCTTTGTTTCAAAATTTATATTGTTTTTTACTTTTATAAACTAGTTGTGTATTAATTTAGAGTAAGATAGTACTTTTTAATGTATGTGCATATATTTATATAACAATAATTTTGAATAAGATATAGTAAAATGACAAATTATTTGTAGTAATTATTACAACTTATCCTTTATAGAATATTGAATATTGCAAAATAAATAAGCAGAGTAATATTTACCAGAATATATGATTTTTATCTTATGTCCAAAGTAAAATTGATAGGAATAATTAAAATAGGTACGTACATCAAAAATGAAATGCCATAGGAAGCCATACAATCAAAATTAAATGAGTATTTCAATATAAAAATAATGAAAACAAGAAATTAACAACAAGACTTTTGAAGCTATAATAACAGTCGTATTTACGATTATGTAGTGCCGAATACAATGGAATAACAAACTAGCTAAATATTTTGAGACAGTCCAGAAAATACGGTGATTGATAAATTTGTCTCTACTGAATGAACATATCAAGTAGTAATAAAAATAGGTATGAAAGGAGGTTATGACATTATAATAAGAATGAATTTGTCTGGCAAATAAAGAAAATATATCAATATTTAAATGTACATAATAATTGCGAATGACTCCATTGATTGTAAGAGTTGGTACATAAGGTATATATATGCGCGTGTCAATTTCGAAGTCAAGTTTAGTTGATCTCAGTTATGGATTGATTTCGTGAAAAATTAGTTTATACTTCAGGATCCGAACGATCCATGTGCTTCTTCATAAGACCAGAACCAAGTCTGAAACAAAGAAAAGTGATAATCTATTATTTTTAAATATCCACTTGAAATTTTGTTTACTTATAATTGTTAAGAATTATGGTAGCCTTATAGAAAAACAGGAATTACCAAGTGGGAGTATTAGATAAATTATTATCCGTCAATTATAACATCATGAATCAGAATATTTAATTAAAAACTGTTTTTTTTCAAGTTATCTTTATTATCATGAATGATACTAATATGACACGAATTTAGAAAGAATTCTAGGTAGTATGTTATAAAAATTACAAACAAGAACATTTCATAGCTATAATATATAAACACTTCCCGTCGACAAACCCAATAACAACACATACAGATAACGGATAGCCATGACTAGCAAAGATAAAACTATAAGGCAATGGATAGCGAGGTCTTACTGCTTAATGATGTGGTCGTAGACAAAACAGGGCATAACAGTGACCGTAACCGTTCGATCGGGTCGGTCAATAATCGCCTGGACATCCTTGTCCTTAAGACCGACAACATTGCGACCATTGATCTCGATAAGTTGATGGTCAATGAGGAGCCCATTACGTGCGGCACTCGAGTCCTTGACTAGAGCCGTGATCTTTCCGTCCTTGTAGACAAAGCCGATTTTCCCAACGCTGTCCTTGTTCATTGTCACTGTACGCTCGAAGGGTCTGTGTTTTGTTACAGACAGGAACGAGTGTGGATTAAAGATGTCAGTTATGGTAGGTAGACACATAGGTAGTAAATAGGAAAACTCTATATAAATACTGGCTTGTAATTATGATGTAATTAAATACAATCAAATTTTAAACGATATACATATTTATGTATTTAAAACATTATTATAGGATACGCGTATAACATATAACCCTTAAAAAGTGGTATACTGTAATTAAATATTCAACATTATAATATATAAGTATTTAGTAAATAAAACAATGCATAAATTATAACTAATCTGCTACGATGTCGATAG
This sequence comes from Invenusta paracnida, assembly GCA_036023295.1. NCBI lineage: Eukaryota > Metazoa > Platyhelminthes > Proseriata > Coelogynoporidae > Invenusta > Invenusta paracnida. The sequence goes on from JAYRBW010025017.1 coordinate 3,107, forward strand.
CTTTATAAGTAAAATCTGGGAGCTAAGACGGAGGAGATATCCAATTAGCCATTATGTGATATAATTCCAATACAAGTGAAATAATATTGCAAAAAATAGTTTTAACTATTAATTGGTATGACGTACAAAGAAATTATTAAAACAAAAAAAACTTTGACTAGCAAATAACAACTTTTTTAACAACTTTGTGAATACTAAAATACTTATTCGTCTATTTTCTTAAATCAAGTAAATATATAAAATTATATACATATTATACCTGCACGTTTACAATACAGAAAACATATAAGGACACCCACATATCCATCAAAATTAAACAATTCATAAATAAAACGTGTACACATACTTAAAAAAATAATATACAGGGTGTCCCAAAAATAACCGAACCCAACTTTAGTGAAGAAATACTAAAATATATTAATATATAGTAATGTATATTATTGATAACCATCATATTAAAATACTGGTATTTACAATAAAATATTAATATGTAAACAGTTCTCACATCTATGCATTCAATAAAGGAATACTGAGTTTAGCTCGCAGAACTGTATTTAATGAACTATATATTTCAATGTGACTTTTAGGTTTGGGTTAGGTTCGGTTCTTTCTGAGACACCCTGTATAAGAACATATTCTTTATAAAATCACGAAGAACATTTATATGTATATAAAGATCTTTAATATGTTATCATTGAGTATAATCAACAAATCTACTTCTTCAATTTGAGATTATTATATATTTGTCGATTTGTATATTATGAATACTGAAATATAGTCAGCAAGGTAGTCTTAAATGTAATATGTATACACAAGATATTAAGTTTAAGATACATGGAAAAACAGTAAAAGCTACACACCGCCGGTGTAAACTATCTACTAAAAAATAATTATGACATTTTCTAAAGACTAAATTAAAATCTCTTTGAAAAATAATCACACAATTTGATTATTGAATTACATTTTTAATGTGAAAGTGATGGATATAGCAGAAAAGTATGATAGTTGAACAAACCACTGTTCTAGAAAATGAGAAGTTTAATAAAAAAAGTAAAATGGATGGTATATAATATTAAATCAGGCTTATACTCGTATAAAACATAGAAGTGAAAAAACATATCAAACAATATCATTATGAACCCATCGCTAATACAGTCTATATTTTTTTCACCTTTATCTGTCCTGTAGAAATAAACAATAAAAACATTTTAATTTACTTTAACTAGTTATAATTTGTTAACTAAATTTGGCTAACTGTAATTTGTTTCGGAATACCTAATACGAAGTTTTGCGGTATATTGAAACATTACAATATAGCATGCATGCGCTTTTAGGGATGTTGTGGAATAATAAAATCAATATGCCTACTAATATTTATAGTTTACTAGCATTACAAAAAATAGCATTAGAAGGATTGGAAAATAAAATCAATGTCTCAACCAATACACACAGTTATAAGTAGCATTATATAATAAAATACCAGATACACAGATATCAATACACACAAAATGCATCATAAGTCTAAAAATAGACTACGTATAGATAACGACAATGCTTTTCGTTCTGTGCTGATATAAAAATTAGTTACACATAAATTGTAATTGAACAAACTAGTGAATCAACGAAAGCGTTTACCAATCTGAAGGATTTAAACAGCACTGAAAATAATGTTCTTAACAAGTGACCATCATACTCTGTGTATGACGTCACATGTTAGTGACAGAAAACGCTCTTTGCAATCTAATGCTATCAATTTGATGTAATTGAACAAGATTTTAGATTAAGATACATAGTGACTTTTGAACTGGATAAATCATAGGTGACATATTTATATAAAGTTTAGTATCGACGGAATAAAGTTTTAATAGTATGATAGGCACTGTATGATAGGTATATAAGAACAAATGAAATGTAATGATTAATCAAGGTGGTGACTATAATAGTAGAAATACTAGATATGAGCTAGTCATGTAAAGTAATTTATTTGCAACTGTCATGTGACAATTAAGCTTGAACAAATAAACTATCTAACTGATTATTAAAAACATTTTATTTTTTATATAAAACAACAAAGTTTGTAAAATTTTTGTGTTAGCTTAATATTAAGAAATAAAAACAGTTTCATGAAATCTAAAAAATAATTACTTTCCAATATGTATGGGTACTTAGTATACCTTATAATTAAATTATTATTTTATTTTGAGCGTTGTGAAGTCTTATAATTTATCTCTTAATATAACAATAATTCACTTTAATTGATACTTCTGTAAAAAATATATATATATATTAAGAATTACTTCGTTTGACCAATTTGTTTTAAGCAAATATATTATTAAAATTGTTAGTATTCTTTTATTCTCAACTGAGAATTAAAACGAACATAAATCAATATTTAAAAAAGTAGAACTGTGACGTAGCTATATTTATTGTATAAGTCACTGCATTATGAAAATTCTATTAACATTTGGATAATTAAAAAAGCGTAACCATATAGAATTTACTAGTAATGACAAAATGTTATTGTATTATATACTTAATACTTTCAATCTGCATCTCATAATATTTTATTAACTTTAAACACTTCAAAAAAGTAGTCTTAGCGTCAAGCAGAAATTAAAAATAATCTAATATACTAAGTTTTCGTACGATGGAATAGGCTTGGTTTGAATTAAGTTTAGTCGTCGGGTAGCAACAGATACACTTCACAAGAACAAAATCACTTAAATATATATGTCCACTTTAATGTGTGAAGCAATTTATTGATTGCGACGTTATTAAGTCTAAAAACAACTGAAGTTATTCATAATACTTGTACATTCTCCATGTTTTACAACCTTAGAAGTGTTCATTTCAATTACTATAAAAAGAGCTGTAGTACCTATATTAAATACAGAAAAACTCAATATTGGCGTTTATTTTAAACAACAATTACCTCAGGCTCTATCGGAATATAAAAATATGTTTGGGGTGGTGCAATATTATTATACAAATTTAAAATAACCTAAACATAAAATAAATTATATGCAGAGGAAAAAATTGGGTGTAAAACACATAAATCATGGTGGATTTTAGAATTTAATGTTTTTTATCACAATTTATAATACGTTACAAACTATTATAGCATTATTAATAATATTAAATATAAGTTATTATAGCATCGTGTTTTTCTTCCTTGAGCGAAAATACAAGGTGATTTTAAATTTGAAAACGTTTTAAACATTTTAACATTTGAAAACACAATTCCACGAATCAACCTCAATCACGCCAGAATTATAACAAAGATAAAAAGATATTACTAAAAACGATATTAGTAAGTTAATATAACTTGAAAATAATCAATTAGTGAAATTAACCAATATTTGCCATCGATCTTGAATTTTCGCTCAAGGAAGAAAAACACGATGCTAAAACGAAATTAGCCAAAATCATTAAAACATTAGATAAAATACGATGCGTGGGAACAGTATGAACACACCTATCTCGGACAACGATAGTAACCTTCTCCGGGCTGCACTTTTTGAGGAAGTCCATTGTCTTGTCTGTCGACCAGCCCGCCACAACTTGGCTGTTAATCTCCAGAATCTGGTCACCAAATCGCATTCCCACTAGAGCTGCTGGGCTGTTCTCGTAGACGAAGCAGACAAACACACCCTGTTATGTTGCCATCGAGGGTAATGTTTGTGGAGAATAAACAGAGTCATAATTTAAATGAATAACAATAAAAGAAACTTAATAATTAACAAATTAACAGAAAAGACAAAGCTAGTGTAATTAGGCTTTAGAAAAAGGTAAATTAAATAAAACATTCGGTATATATTAAAATAAAGAAATTATATAGTTGAGGTGACAATTTACATTCAATAAGAAGAAATAAGGAGCTAAAAGTTGTCATACGCAATTATATTAGCAATACATTAAATAGACAAATATATCGAATGGAATTGTGTAATTCAATATTAAACTATAGTGAGAAAAATACTAAAATGTAGTTATGTTAATTAAATATTTTATTGATTAACTGAGCTTTTATACACACTTTTGGTGTGGTCTGATTAAAAATATAGATGTAAAATAAGAAATATCTTATAAGTCATAAGTTGGTATACACATTTATAATATTGAGCACATAATGAAACCTAAAATAGGTACAGTGTAAAATATAAGCACTGAAAAAAAAGAACATCAAGTAATAAACCATATCTCAATACATCTTCACTTCATAATGTTTTATGGCTATGTGTAACGTTTTATTGCTGCATATGTGTAATTCTGCATAGTGTAACCTATACTAAGCTTTGTTTAATCCTGAGGAACTGCATTTTCACAAACTGATTTCTTATAAATTCATATTACAGTCTTAATTCTATTAACATGTTTCGCTTAAAAAGTAAGGCAAATAACGTTATACACCTTTTAAAATGTTAGCATGATTTACATGCAAATAAATATATTATAGCTTAAACATTATGTACAACATATTTCATTATTACAAATTACAGTACAATTTAAGATAAGAAAACGAAGATTAGAGTATACATATGCCACATACAAATTAAATGGATCAAAACTCATTCACCATTAATTGATTACTAACCACGGAAGTGCCTTGTTGACACCGAGTGGTTATAGATTGCTCTTAAAAGGATGTATAATTAATTACATATAGTTACACACATGTACACATGCGTCTCACAAAATAACCACAAACGAGCCCCACCTTGTTAACTCCTTGAACAACAACCCCTAACTTGCCCTTGCCATCCTTGCAAAGAAGCAGCTGACGGAGGCCCTGCTTAATTTCAGCCTTCCTTATTCCCACGTCCATTCCAGTAACTGGGGCCACCATTGTGCCAGCCCCTGATCCTGCACCCCATCCACTGCCAATAGTTGCAACCTGACCTCCACCATAACTCGGCACCATCTGTTGCTGGTTGCATGGTGCTTGATTAAGATCGAGGCCCATGTAGTCTGTCAATGCTGGATATAGGGAAGGCGAGATTACAGTTCCTGGAAGCGCATGGCTAACTGAATACCCTGATTGAATAGCGTGGGCTGCATGGGCCTGAGTTTTAGCCATCTCATCTACTTTCAGATCCTCCAATGTTGGATATAGAGACATGATCTGTAAGAATTTGAAATAATGGAAACATTGATTTTTTTTGTTATTATCACCATTGTGTTATAATAATTAGCTGCAAATATCAGAAGCAAACGAATGTTGGGAGACTAAGTTTAACTTTATACATATTTGATTGAACTTGGTTTGGTATGATGCTAATTAACAGTGATACACATATATTGTAAGAATGAATTTAGAATGGTTTTTAACATTGATTTGTCAAACAAATGTATAAGTACTGTAGCATTATGAAGCATAGGATATGTCATCTGAAGAAAACTAACCAAGCAATAATTACTACAAAAAAACGGAGAATATAATCAAAGTGGGACAGGGGGAAATGAAGTAATGAACAACAATAAAATAATAAATACACAAAAGAAGAGAATAGGAATATGTGGTTTGAAGAGAAAAAGAATGTTTGTTTCAAATGAGAGGTTTTGAAAAGATAAAAGCACCAGAGTAGGCCAAATGGGATGATATGGGATGGTGGAGAGGATAGCCAGTATGAGATCACATATTAAGGGATGTGGAGGCTGAGGCAGCAGGCTAAACCATAGCCTTCATACAACATGAAATATTTAAGCATTTTTAATACCAGCAAGAAGGCAATTTGCCATTTTTCATAGTAGTATTCATGAGAAAAAAAATCAATTGAGGTCTCTAAAATATATTAAAATTTGAAACTAGTCAGATAGTGTTGAAATAACTTTTCATTTCAGATATTCATATAATTGTTCACTTATGACGTTGATTACAATAGTAAAGACTGATTTTTATAAAACATAATGTTTTTCTATAATATAAAGTTTTTTATACTACATATGTATAAGCCATACTTTGAAATAATTTAATTTTTAAAATTGTCAATAAATAATCAGTAATTATTTCTGTCATATTATTTGTTCAATATTATGTATATTATGTTCAAATATTTTAGTTTCTATACAATATAAATTACATAATTTTTGCTAATCATGTGTTACATAATATTATTTATTGTATTGTAGGGTACAATGGATTCTTTAAGTGTTTAAATTATAAATTTGTAAAGTGATATAGCAACATATATATAGAAATATATAGAAAAATAATCATATGTGAATTTCATTATTAGTTGCCCATTAAGCTAAAATTATCTATATATATGCAATTATGACTAAAATAACATAAAAATATAAAATTGATAACAAAATATATTTAAATAATAAAATTTAGTATCAATTTTAAAAAGGTATATACTAGTACAAACAGTTCTTATTAGAATATATAAATAATGAAAATGTTTAATAAGTAAATATGTAGACAGAATATCTTAGACAGAATATATATTTTTTAATTTTAAAATGTCATAAAAAATAAGTAGATTCAGTTAAAAAATTAATAATAAAACTGATTATACAAGGGAGGTCCAATAAGTTTGTATAATCTATATGAACCCATATATATATATGCAATATCTATACATTTTATTAAACTATAGAAAGATCTAAGATACTACTGAAAATTTCAAGTCAATATCTCTATGGAAAGCAGATGTTTCAATTTAAAAAAATTAAATTATTTAAGATAAAAATCAGCTTAAATTTATCTCAAAATACTGCACAATGTGACAAAAATGATATTTATTTAGTGGAAAACATCAATTAAGAACATGGAAATCATTATTTATGTACAATTGAAGTTAAATTGTAGTATAAAAATTTTTTGCAATGATTTTTTCAATAGTTTATAACTTTTCAAAATATTTCCCATCAGTCTATGCATTTTTGCATTCGATCAAACCATTTTTTAAATCAGTTTTCATTCTTCTGTTGTAATTAAGCCTAATTCAGGAATAAAAGCTATCACTGCTGCCTTAGGAGTCTGAAATCTGATTCCCCAGAGTGCTTTCTTAACTCTAGGAAAATGTAAAAATAACAGGGTGCCAGATCAGGACTGTAAGGCGGATGAGTCATGAGCTGAACATGGTGGTCTTGCAGCCAGAATAGTGTTGCCTGTGCTCTGTGTGCTGGGTCATTGTCATGGTGCAGAATGACTTGGCCCCTCATGTTTGCTGCATCAATAACTCTTAGTAGGCATTCAGTTGTGCACCAGGCTGATGTCACAGTGCATTGTTGTTTGACTGGAACTGTTGCAATGTGACCTTCAGGGCCAGCAAACATGGTCACCATTTGTTTACCCACATTGCATCTCCGGATGCCCTTCTGGGGAGGTGGTTGACCTTGTGCCACCCATTGAGTGGACTGTTGCTTACTGTCTGGGTCATATAAATAAACCCATGTTTCATCTCCAGTGATGATTGATTTGATTGCTCTTGCATTACGTCTTGAAAATGCATTAGCATAGATTGGCACCATTCAACACAAGCTTCCTGTGTTCAGCTGAGAGCAGACAAGGAATCCATCTGGCTGCCACCTTGCACATTTTCAGATGCCAATGAATAATTTCATGGACACTGCCATTAGAGATAGTTAAGGTTTCAGTGATCATCTGAATTGTAATACAGCTATCTTCCCAAATTGGCCACCAGGTCCTCTTGTACACCCATTATGGATGTCAATGGGTGGCCTGGGTGGTCCTCATCTTCCAGGGATATTCGGCCATAGTGAAATTCCTTAAACCATTTGTAGACTGTGCTTTGTACAGAATGCTCCTGTAAGTTGTAGATAACATTCATTGACTTTTAAACCAAATTTATAGTCATAGTAAATCATGGCTCTGAAATGACATTTTTCCAACTGCATTATAAAATAATACTGATAAAATAACAATTCAAATTTCAAACCTCATTAAAAATTTAAATATCTGCTTTCTATATAGTGATATTGACTTGCCATTTTCAGCACTATCATAGATCTTTCTATAGTTTGATAAAATGCATAGATATTGCATATATATCATTATGGGTTCATATAGATAATATAAACTTATTAAACACCCCTCATAAAAAAAAAAAATTTAATTTTTAAAAATTATGTATAATTTTATCTTGTGCTTTTCATAATTAATTTTTATTTTTTATAATATATGCTGTGGCCAACTGTTTGTACCATTCGTGAATGGTATGAATTTGCTTACATTATGCAACATATACATTACTAAATATATTTTAAAATAAATAAGTTATATATCTCATTTATAATTTAAGTTTTTCAAAATATACCTAAAGAATTCAATTATTTTAAACAAATATTTTAAAATTTATGGTAATTTGTTTGTCACAAGATCTCTATACCTTACTTGGACTACACAACTGCATTTATGTTAAATATGCACTGTTACATTAATTTTTAAAAATAAAAATTTTTAAAATTTTTTTCTTATTCTGTGAGATATACATAATATTTTTTTCTTATTCTGCGCAATATACATAATATTTATGAAAGTAATACCTATTTGTATAGATGTATACATACCTTAATCTACTATATATATTCTATGTTATGTATTTTCTTATCCCATTTTTTCATTAAAGAATGCTAAATTTAAGTCAAGGAATTTATATACATAAATACATATATAATATGAAGTATGCATAAACTGTTGGTCTAAATATTTTTGCTTTCTATTTATTACATCATATATAGGTACATATCCCAGTGAAAATAATGTGTGGTGTAAATGTAGCTTTGGTGGGATCTGAGTGTACCCTCTTTTACTTTTTACCATGCTCATCCCATGCATTTGGTGTGGATTGTATGTAGAGAACAATGTGTTGTCAACTGTCAAATCTTCAGAAGATATAAGTGTACCCTCTTTTACTTTTTAATTTACCATGCTCATCCCATGCATTTGGTGTGGATAGTATGTAGAAAACAATATGTTGTCGACTGTCAAATCTTCAGAAGATGGAAACTATTACATGGCTTAAATATTGGTCAAGTATTTTTCAATTCATCATTCCATCCCAAAAAGTCTCAATAATAACATTGTTTATGAACATGTAAAATCAGAAAGGAATATTTGTTTTAGTTTTTTACAAACATCTATATTTTTTAAAGATTTAAAGCAGCAAAATACCCAAACTAGAATATTGCCACATTTGTGGTATAAATTACATTTAATTTCAATTAAAATTATTAAAAAGTGAGCTAATTATCTAATTTCTCAATTGCACTTGATTAATACTATGAATACAATATACTAATATTATATTATAAACAGTAAATCTATATATGGGTCATTCCACGAACTGTCATTTTTAAAATCTGAAAAATTGATTTTTTCAAGTTAAATTAAAGTTGACTA
>JAYRBW010025028.1:0-12476 GCA_036023295.1 Invenusta paracnida
TGAGGAACAGGTGAAAGATAGATGAGGAACAGGTGAAAGATAGATGAGGAACAGGAGAAAGATAGATGAGGAACAGGAGAAAGATAGATGAGGAAAAGGTGAAAGATAGATGAGGAACAGGAGAAAGATAGATGAGGAACAGGTGAAAGATAGACGAGGAACAGGTGAAAGATAGATGAGGAACAGGTGAAAAACAGATGAGGAACAGGTGAAAGACAGATAAGGAACAGGAGAAAGATAGATGAAAATAGCGGCAAATAAACTTTTAATTTGATATTATAAATTTTATAATACTGTTAGTATTATATATAAAATAAGCTGTTTTTAAACTTTAAATTCATAATACAAGTAACTGGGCGATAATGAATCTGTATGTACATATCAACTTGGCGGATCCAGGATTTCCGGAGGGGGGTTTCATAATGGCATGGGGGGCGTAAAAAATTAAAACTTTTGGAGAAGCAAATGTGTACTTTTCAGAAATTTTATATATAAAATGATGAAGAAACAAATGATATACTCATGATAAAATTAACAACCAATTAGAAAAACATATATGACAGCGTAGATAGGCACAATATTAGCATAAGTGTGAATATGTTACGTACTTATATTAAACAATATGTATTGAATAGACATAATTGTTAATTATAGTATTTAATAAATACGCCCCTGGGTGAGGGGCGATAGACTGCTCTTGATAAGGGGAGGGCTCAAGTGCTCGAGTCGGAATGCTATTTTATCTAGTATGACTTTCTTATGGGGAGCGTCTCTAGTCGTACTGTCGTTTACTATTTATGTAGTATGAATTAATTCCATTTTTATGGGGGGTGATGTAAATATTTCAAATGGGGTGTCTAATTTTTCAGTGTGGTTTTCTAGAGAGGGGCGTAAAATTAACCGAAGGGGCGTCAATATCTGAGAGAGGGGTTCATATGAACCCAATGAACCCCCCCCCTGGATCCGCCACTGCCATTGATGAAAATTATAGAAATAATTATTTTACAAGTGTCTACAGTCTCATAAAAATATAACAGCCACAATACTTTCGATAGTGTAATATATATATATTCAACTGAAAACGTTATCTCTAAACAGTTCAAATTTTAACAAATAATACAGTTATGGCCAAAACCAATTTAATTCATGCCGATTACTCAAATTCAATGTTAGGGATTGACTATTTATTAATGACTAGCTTTTATGTTAAATAAAGACTTAAAAAAACATATTACGAATGCAAGAAAAATATATTTCTATTTTAACAGAGCTTAAAAGGAAGTCTTTAAAAGCTGGCGCACCGAAAAATTATAAAAGACAACAGTAATAATACACAACACATTTTAACTAATTGTGCGACTAACAAAATGTGATCATCAAAAATCCCCATACACAAAATTACATCAAGACATTTCTATTACACTTATTAAAAGAAAATAGTAATAATACAAAATAAGAATAAAATTAAATATACGTGTATGTAGCAAGTATATGGAGTGTAAAATTTACATAAATTAGACAAACAATCAGCAGAAATAGTCTTACTTGAAGCGACTTCAACTGTTCGACGATGTGCTTGTTTGTAGCTATTCGAACCATTTTAACTGGTTTCAACTGATCACTGAGTCGTTGCTGTGTATCGGAGGCCATGAGTCGGGCCTGTGCCATACCTTGGGTTTGATCGAGAAGGCACCGCCATACGTACCAAATGCTCCTGCATGTTCAGAAACAATAACATGACATAATATGCAGTAGTAAGCCTTCTTGTAGTGATAATCAATACCTAATTAATACAGTTCAAAACCCAATTAATTTAATGGTAAATAACTGCTAACAATGTAATACACATTAATGTGTCGTGGCTTCTTAAAAGTATTGTGGTATTTATTACCTACATATATACGACATTAACGTTTCATTTTACAATTAATGATTACAATATTATTACTAAATCATTAAAAAACTAAAACATTATAAAAGAGTATACAATAAAAATGAAATATGAAACTTTAAAATTACTTACCTATAACTATCATAAAACTAAGAAATACGCGTCGGAATGCAGACAAAATTAATGAAGAGCACTTTAAACGGTTCATTTAAAAAATGGATTATGAACTAATCAGGCATATTTGCTATTTAAAAACCAATAAAACGCTTGCATTTACTCGTAGTGAAACATTTTAAGTATTTTAAACAAAGTAAATATTTCAAGGTGACTTTTTAAACGCAACAATCTTAACAGAAAACAAAATCTATAATTTACCAATTAGAATTGAGTAAGTACCTTGCACTGTGCTAAATAAAAACAAAAATAGTAGTTTTAATTATTAAATATATAATCAATTTTAACGTAGTTAAAAAAACTAATAACCTTCTCATATGAAGTATAAAGTTACTTACCGACCATCTTGACGCCTAAAATAATAAAAATAGGTATGTAAAAGGTCAATCTATAAAGACAACGTGATTTTTTTAAATTTAAATATTCACAAATTTGATAATGTTAACAACAACAATAAATAATTCATACAACGGTTTAAAAAAAGTTTTTGTTCTTAAAATAGATATAAAACGCAATATATTATGCAAATGGTACAAAATAAATAGATGTAACATTATACTACAAAACAAAAATGACATGTATTTAACATTTAAGCAAACATATTTAACCACTATTTCTATGAAAAAACGAATCAAACAATTCTATTTGTTTAAAATAAAATATATAATTGTTAAACTAACCTGTTTTCATCATCGTTTCCACCTAATGTAATCACATCTTTTTTCGATAGATATGTGCTAGCTAATTTCTGAAGTGCCTAAAAAACAAAAAATCAATAGTGATATATTTAAGTTATAAATAGTAAGGAACAATGGGAACAGTGAGTATAGTAATATGACAATAAGAACGGGTTTAGGAATGTAAATTAAATTGGCAACTCGTGGAATAGTATTTAGATACGATAAATATGTGTATGATTAAATTAAATTTGTTTTAATCAAAATATTAGACAAAATACAGCATTGTCATTAATGATAACAGTATCATCTACAAACCAAGTGAATGAGATTATTTATCAACATGCCTGAATACCAAATTATATATGTATATATTACTTTGTTTTTTTACTATCTGAATGATCTAAGTTAAGAGTTACAGTAAAATGACCTGTACAATAGAATTTGATTAAAATTAAACATAATTTTTTTCTGTGGCTTTATATAAATAAACTATAAATAAATTAGATGTGTGCTTCATATAAACCAAACCAAATAACTGGATTTATAATACATAAATACATGCAATTACAAAAGCTAATATTATTATATGTTTATAATGAAAGTCTCTCGACAATTATAAAATTATGTATGTATGTTTATAAATACCCATAACATAAAAAAATGTCGATATTTCTATTTTTAGTACAACTAATATAATATTGAATTATTAAAATATTAAAATATTTACCATATAAGATACATAATTTAGTAACAATTTAATTCAGTAAATTGCTAATATATATATATCATAAAAATTAATCAATATATATATATAGAATCACAATCTAAAAGATTTCTATTGAAAATATTGTACATTTTTAGTTTGTGGCAACATGTACTATTTCAAAAAAATAAGTATATGCTTTCTTATTTATATATTATTATAGAAAAATATATATTTTAAAATATATCAAGATTTTACTTTTACTAGTCTTTTATAATGTGGTAATTAAAAATATATAAAGAATCTATATTTTTGACCACAAACTTTCTTCTTCAAATTGTTATGCTATTTGTTCAGATAGCCAATCTAAATTTATAGAGTATATGATAAGTCAATTACATATTATTATTGAATATTTATTGAAGGATATTTATTTTTTTAACACAATCTTACTTCTTCAAATTGCATACTTGACATTTTACCGGTTTTAATCCCTTTTACAAATGAATAAAGCACTAAGTAATACCACACTATAATATATATGTGTATACGTTCATTAAATAACCGAACCCAGTATTATATTATAGAATTAAAAACATACAATTACATACAATCAAATGTAAATTGTTAAGTATTCAACATTGCAATAGAAAATAAAGATATATATGGTATTGAAATTCAAATTTAATAAGCACGTGCCAATAATCATAATTTTGAAAAGCATGCAGCCTCAAACACTTTAGAAGAGCAAATTTTTGTCGTAAAAATTTACTTTGCAAATCATAATAGCTACATATCTGTGCAAGATAACAGGCAATTTCAGTCAGCAACACCGTGTAAATCGACAATGTATGACTGTATTGCAAAATTCAACACACAGGCTCAGTTGACAATATCAAACCATCTGGACGATTAATATTCGGACTAATGAAACCAAAGACTTGGTTGTTACTTCTTTCATTGGCAGTAAAAAAAACTATCCGACGTGCTTCTGCGGAATTCAATGTCTCAATAAGAATTATGCATCGTATCCTACACGAAAATCGTACAAAACGTTTACAACTTTGTGAGATTTTCCTAGCCTTTACTGAGGAACAACAAGATTTGGTAGATCACATTCTGTGAACAGATGAGGTCAATTTTAAAATGAATGGTCATGTCAATCGGCATAACTCTATATATTGGAGCTGCAATAATCCATTCGAGATCTTTAAAAAAGACGTAAATGTTCTTGGCATCACGGTTTGGTGTGAAATAACAACCTCTGGCTTTGTTGGTCACTTTTTTACGAAAATACTGCTACTGGTGATGCTTATTTCATTTGCTAAAGGAACAGATGTGGTCAATCGTTTCTACACGTGAAGCTATTAGTCAGCTATATTTCCAGTAGATGGGGCCCATTACGCAAGAAAGGTGTGTGAGTGGTTAGACACGTTTTCCAGGACGATGGTCGAGTCGCCGTTGACTTATTGAGTGGCCGGCAAGGTCTTCGGATCTCACCCCACCAGACTTTTTGGTTTGGTGTAATTCAGAATTCTGTCTATGCAAACGAAGTGTGATCGAGTTACTCCAGAACTCTGTGATAAGGTGTGTCGCAGTATCGTATAACGCTATGAAGAATGTGACAGAGTTGAAGGACGTCATTTTGAATGTTACTTAACTTAACAATTTACATTTCATTCTATACAATTCTACGTTTTTAATGCTATAATATAATTCTATTTCATATCAATCATGTCATTTATATCTTTAAAATAATAATCATACCTAACTGTTATTCTATTAGGTTTGGTTATTTAATGAGCACTCTGTATATATATAATAGTTCTATATTTTTATTATAAAACAAATTGGATTACCTAAGGGTAATTCAAAATTTAAAATATACAATTTTAATTTGAGAATTATTAAATAAATGTAAATATACCATAAATAATACCGGGTACAAGCATTTCCATTTTATCATTTTCCTTGCTATTGTATTTGATAATACATAATAATATGTATACTCAAAATGATAACTTAAATATACTGTTTTGAAGTAGTAAAAGGATAAATCTACCATCATAAAAATAGTATTTATATTTAAAAGTTAGAAAATGACTACTATCATTAAGACATCAGAAAAAGTTAAGAAAAAATATCGGTATATCGGTTTATATTAATCGACTCACTTGTCCGTAATCTTTTTCTATTTGTGCTCTTTGCTTGCAAAAGCTTCTAAAAACAGTATAGTCGACAAATAGTGTAAAAAATATCAGAAATAGGACATATATATGCATTAAATTATGCTTATACACATTATATAAGCAATAAAATATACATAATTTATTAAATATGTATAATAAATAACAATATACTCGTAAATATATATAGTAATTTAAATGTCAAAAAGTAAGAACCGATTGAAATATGTTTATAAATACAGATATGTAGAAAAATTCATAAATATAATTTTTTATGTATGATATAAAAAAAATTAAAATGTTAATTAAAGTGAAATAATAAAATTAACCTCAAGTCTTCAATAAGATCTGTTTCTAGTTGATGTTTGTACTGAAGTTTATTGAGATGCTCGGTGTGAATTCCCTTGAGCTGGTTTAATGGCTTGGCATTCTAAAAATCAAGAACAAAGCCTATTAATTCAATTCCATTAGATTTCAGTCACCTAATTTATAAATTGTAAATAATATATAAAAAACGATTGTTTTAATGATGAATCAAATTAAAGAAATAAAAGAGGCAATAATTTTGAAACACAAAAATATAGAAAGAATTGTCATTATTGACTAAGAAGAACTATGTTAAAAAATTCAATTCAATTTTTCGTTCACTCATAATTTGTTTTTATATTATTGAGTGTGAAAATTAGTTACATTATAAAGTATTAATGACAAGAAGATTTTTGTAAGACGGTGATTATACCACTGTCCAAAAAAACTGTGGTCTCAAACGATCAATCAACTTGATCACACATGCTTCTAGGGTAATGCTTCAGACCTTGATACACAAGATAGAGGAACAGTCAAAGATTACAAACGATCAAATCAATTCGATTCCGACAAGATTGTGAAACAAAAGAGGCAATAAAAGTATTAAGAACGTTATTCAAAAGAAGTCTATATAGAATACAGCAACCAACTGTACATCTGTTACGTTGACTTTGAGAAAGAATTTTATCGTGTTAAAAAGAAAGCCATAATGAGAATAATGAAGAAAATAGGTATAGACTGGGAAAACAATCGACTCAGCAGAAATTGATATATAAAATAAACAGCAACAATAAGAATTGATGGTGAATACTCAAAAACTAATAATATCGAAAGGGGTGATTGACAAGGATGCCTATTACCCCCCTTATTAATCTCACTATATGCAGAAGAAATACGAAAAAAGTTTTTTACAACGTCACAGATAGAATAAAAACAAGAGAACAGTGATTTAGAAATGTCAAGGTTCCTGACGATCAATAAATATTAAGACTCAGATGAAGGTCTAAAACATTAATTAATAGACTGCATAATTTATAAGATTCAACATGAGGATCAGCATTAAGAAAACAAAAGTAATGAGAATATATAGAAAAAAACAAGGATA
Source organism: Invenusta paracnida (assembly GCA_036023295.1). Lineage (NCBI taxonomy): Eukaryota > Metazoa > Platyhelminthes > Proseriata > Coelogynoporidae > Invenusta > Invenusta paracnida. The sequence continues at coordinate 7,046 of JAYRBW010025028.1, forward strand.
AACATCAAAGTACGTAAATGTTCAAAGACTGGACGTAATCAAGTTAAAATATCTAGTAACAAAAATAACATGAGATATAAGATCTCAGAAGAAATATGAGCAATTGCATGGCTAAAAGCAGCCTTCATGAAGAAAGAGAACTTCTGATAGGTAACCTAAAAAAATCATCTAAAAAGAACATAATAATGAAAGACAGAGATATAGAGCGTAGCACTATATAGCACTGAAGCATAAACTATGATATCGCAAGACATCAAAACGATAGATGCTCTTCAAATATGGTAATGGAAGAGAATGGAGCAACTGGATCTGGATGGAACAGGTCAACTGAAAATATTAAAATTACCAACGAGGAGGTACTCCAAAGAATTGATGCATAACAAATACATTATCAGTAGAAAAAGAAATGGATAGTACACATATTACAACATGACTTCCCCAAGAATATCATCGAAAGAAAAATTACAGTTCAGAAGATCAAAGGTAAGTCAAGAACTGGAATGCTAGATTCATGATTGGACAGAGCACCTATGCAAATAATAAAATGCTTGCACAGAATAGGAATGCTTGGAAACAGTAAAAATTATAATATAAACCTGTTAAAAATGACACAGTTCTAATCATAATTTATAACGATAAAATATTAAATAAACATTTAAATACGATATATTTATGTATATGTTTTATACATACCTTTCTTAGAGAATGCATCCCACATATATGTGTAGCAGTTCATAAACCTATAATAGAATATAAAAATGAATAATGTTGTTAATATGATAATAGAATATAAAAATGAATAATGTTGTTAATATGATAATAGCATATAAATGAAATTTTTAGTTTTATAACAATTATATATAAATTATAAGTTACAAGCTTAGCAGTTCTGGATTTATCTATCTAATCTGCCAATTTACTACAGAAGCCATATCTATTTTTGTCCAAGCTATCCACAGCATGATACATGTATTGTTAATAAAATAATATCTGATAATCACGATATTTGGATGTTAACTATGACATTAATTCTATATTGATAGAGAACGTTGATTTAATTATACATGCGTAAGCCTGAACTCAAAAAAAACTGTAAAATTGACCGCTTAACCAAGTAATAATATGATTTTTTATTACAAATCTACATACATTGAAAAACTTTAAAAAAGAATAAAAGAAAAATTATTAATTCAAAAACTATATCGTCTTCATTTTATTGTTAGATTGTTATTAGACGAAATTTATACAATACTTTAATAATATAAATATTTTAATAATTAAAGTCGGATAAAATGTTTTGAGATAAAATAGTAGCTCTAGATTATTAATATCATAGAAATTACTATTCAAAAATAACGTAAATAAAAAATACAATCAAATAGTAATTCTTTTTTAAGGGGAAAGAATCATTATTGAGATGCAGAAGAGTATCAAGAAAAAGGATTCTATTATCAATGGGTCCTTCATAAGGGACATTGATATTACCCTGAATGGTGTAGGCTTTACACAAATTATCTTGATTCAGTTGATTAATGAGAAAATGTCGTCAATAATGATAAGATTTATCAAAAACTGTCATCCAAGATACCTGTCAGAATCAATTGATTGATATAATCTGTAATGATGATAGCTAAGGCGAAAGCAGTGCAGTTGTCAATAGTAATTCCGGTGGTTTGAGTAAATATAGTTGGGTCCTATTTATAAATATATAACATCAGAGAAGACTGCTCACAGTTAAGTCATCTGTCTTAAAGTTCAGCAGGATGGAATCCTTTGTGTTGAAACTTTTCATTCCGTGTTTTATCACAATCACTATTTATGTTTAGTGTTTTGTATGATTCAGTTTTCAAATGTCTAAGTCTTCTTTTATACTAATTACCACTATATTAGTATTCTATGTATTTGTTTTTTAATTGCAGCAATAGTATGGCTGAACTTCGACTTAATTTATTTTTATTAATAAAAATAATTAGTTCCATAACCATTTCAATTATTGTTATTTCTAGTAATAGGGTGTTTTTAGTTGACTTTATAAATATGCTGAAAACTATTTAAAAATATATATATTTATAGATAATATATAATGAATATTTGTTAATTTAATATATAAATCGTGTTATGATATTTAAAATTATATACACTATATATTTTTATTGCCAAAAATGGCAAAAAGTTTGTTAACTAATCAAAAATAAATAAATTCACAATATGTACATAACACAATATAACATAGATTGGTTCAAACCTTAAAATAAGTGAAACAAAAAGGTTAGATTTTCAAAATGTTTATTATTCTTATTTGTTTGATTGAAAAATTAATAAAAGAAATTTTCATTACAAGAAATTTGTTAACACAATATGTTTCCTTTTTAAGCATAATTTTTAATTTGGTTAGTATATTCCTTATAATAAATATTCTTTTATATTCAATTTTTCAATCAAAAAACAAGAATAATAAACATTTTGAAAATCAAGCTAACCTTTTATTTCACTTATTTTAATGTTTGAACGAATCTACTTATGTTATATTGTGTCATATTTTGAGATATTTTTCTATGTGCTCATTCAACACATATAATAATTATAATTATATAGTTAATGTACACTGTGCATAAGTGTACCTATAGCAATATAATTATTACTTTCTAAATAAATTATAAATGTATTGTGCATTATGCATAGTACACTATATCTACAAAATTCTTATTCGTGTCATAACATCATTATATATAAATTATTATCAATATTACAGTATTCTATATTTACTAAATTTTATAAATTAATTTATATATATAAAATTTTGAGAGATACATATGTATCTTATATTTTTCTGTTGAATATTTTATATTAAATTATTGTAAAAAATAATATTTTTATATACTCATTTTATAATGTTGTAATATGTCATAATGTGAATTTTATAAGAATGCAATTTTTTGTTAATCTATAATTATTTATTGAAATTTTTTTCAAGTGAAATGTATAATTCTGTAAATAATAAATAAGCCCTACATAATAACAATGTTGCAACCATCTATACTGAACTACCTATGGAACCCCTAACCACCTATAGATTAGAACTATAGAACAATGTATTGCCTCATAATAATATATTCAGTCTCTGTTTACCTTTTCAATAACAGTTCAGTGTTATAAATGCAGACACCACCAAGATATGAGTACAAGAAACCAAACTGGGTGAAAGTGTAGAGAGTAGGGAGAAAACAGACTCTGCTGATGTGAGTCATCATAGTAAAAATATAAAACATAGCAGTTATATCACAGAAATTTTGTGGTCAGTGGTAAGGGGGAGGGGGAATACTTGATACTGGCAGAGTTTTTTTATGCAATGAAAATGACTTACAGATATAATGAGCACCTCTTGTCTTCCTTCACTCTGATCTAATATAGTTAATACCTTATTACATGTTCTCATTGTGTGATATCTACACATACATAAACTTATAATGTAACTCCAAATATGTATAAGCTAACTATTGGAGGAGAATATTTTTAGCCATGTGGCATAGAAATGATGAAAGTGGTATGACTAAATTTAGAAGACTGTGTGGCAATGTCATTTGTCTGTTATAAAGATAAAATAAATTTTAGCAATGCTTCAGGGATGGTATTCTTATACTGGGAATGGAGAAATTTCATGATTTTTATACTTGAAACCCACTAGTATAGAATGAAAATTGTGTAATATATGTGGAGAGTACTCCTTTATTTGGTAGAATAAAAAACAGAAATTGCATCAGGGATTTTGTATTTTGTTATTATTCCAATATTCCATAATCTAAACAGTATAAACTATACTATAACATAGACAAATAAAACTGCAGCCCTAGAGTAAATGGTACAGGATACATAATATTATAACTGGTCTTCTATTTTAACCGCTATAGTTATATATGTATATATGTATATATGAATATATATATATTCATGGTATAGCTAAAAACTGATGAGAATCTTTTCTGTGCTTACCTATATTATGTGACAACTGAGTATTTGTAATACAAATAAATTCAAAAATAATTATTATTTACTATAATTGCAATAGAATATACAATATATATATGAAGATTGAAATTACAGATACTAGACCTAATGTGGATATATAATAATACAGTAGGTAATAAGAAAATAGAAATATAGTAAATTTAGTATAGTATCATATACATTTCCAAAACAATAGTTTAATAATATAGATAAGTAACCAATATCTGCACTATCTATATAGGTATAGTGTAGAAGAAAATAGATCAATCAATAGTATAGACTTACATAATGTATTATAATACATACAATAAAAGTAATCAAATATAGTGTATAGAAAAAATTATCATGCAAGATATATAATATCAAAGTAAGTAAGTTGAGGAATAAAATGGACAACATACTTGGACAGCATTTGCTAGAAAAGGTAATGTTTTGGTTGTGAAATTTGTTGACAAACAAGATGTTTATTTGATTAGTTCTGTGCCTGTAGCACAAATAACTGACAAAGTTCAGACAAATAAAGAAGGCCAAAGAATAATTTTTAATAAACTTATAATTTTTGATGACTATAATGTCAATGGCATAGACAGAATTGACCAAGTATTATCCAGTGTCAAAGCACAGTAAAAATCATATGTGTGGCTGACAAAGTTTGGCATCCATTTTTTATTAGAAATCTGAATTGGAAATGTTTTTGTACTGACCAAAAAGTAGTTTCCAGATAAAATGAGACACAATACTTTGTATGACTATGAGATATTGCTAGTTCAACAACTCTTCTCTTTAGCACATGGAGCAAAAATACCATGTCAGTTAACCTGCCAATTGTATGACTTGGAAAAGATACCCCCAACTGGAAAATGACCACAATCTAGTGTTTGTTATATATGGTGTCACAGATATGCTGTAGAAGGGCAATGCCTTCCTGATATAAGATATAAATGTTGTGTTTGCCCTGACAAGCCTGGTTTGCACTTGGAAAACTGTTTTCAGGAATATCATGCAACTGTATAAGTGACTATTTGTACAATTATATACTAAAATGACTGATTTAGTAAGAATTTATAATATTTGTACTATGAAATTAGAGCTACTCTATACCAAAATGACTGTTTTAGTAAGATTTTTTTATATTTGAAATTTGTGCTACTCTGGTTGCTATTTGCTTAGAATCTCAGCATCTAGATAATTTTGCTAAATGCCAAGTGCACTCTTGTTATTTAAACAGATGACTTCAAGAATTAGTTCTGATTTTTTAAAGAATATAGTCCAGACCTGGTCACACTAAATTTTGGAAATCCATAATTTGTCCGTAATTTTTAGATTTTCCATAGTTTATCCTAATATTTAAAAAAATAGCAAGGTATCTAAAGCTACACAAAATAAGTATTTATCACTACATATTTATTATATAAAATTAGTATAA
>JAYRBW010025039.1:0-12473 GCA_036023295.1 Invenusta paracnida
CAAATTTGAAAATATTAGCAAAATCGAAGAACCCTTGTATCCACACCTGGTCGAATCTTACAGATAATGCCTCTTAAATATTTACCAATACAAAAAGATCGGAGTAAGTATATCCGTAAATATTATTACAATTAACTATAATTACAAAATGGATTAGTAAAACCCTTTCATATGAAACTTGCCACTAAAACATCAATTAAAAGAGTCTTGTACTTTGAACTTTTAATTAGTGCACCAATAAAAGTGGCTAAATCAAAGAATCGTTGGCATTCTAAGAATTTAGACTATTTGCCATTACAGAATGTATTCAATATTCATCACGTAATTTATATTAAAACATATTCATTTACAGTTGTACGAGTATTTGGCATTAGCTATGTTACTAAATATAAAAGGTATATTTTTAAAATATTATAATATTAACTTATATTAATATATATAATATGTGTGTAGCCTGAACATTACAGTCAAACTTCAAATAATTATTATTATGCTGTCTCCAATTTGTCTACTAAAAAGTTAGTAGTATAAATTAAATTATACATAGTATTTTATTTTAAGGTTCAAAAGCAGATAATATAATATTATACTTATTTATAATTTCACAAAAACTACGTTTATATGTTTCGTGATATTGCAGTTAACCAACTTTTGTTTATGTTATATAACATGGTGTATACACGTGTATTCATCAATTAATAATGAATTGTATATCCTTGATTTCCAAATCCATTATATATTCAAAGTAGCACAATTATAGAACAATAATTGAAAAATGACAGTAAACAAAACTGCTAACACAACAATTCTTATATTAAAAAAATGACTTAATTAATTACGCTTTCTAGTAAAAAAATAATTTTTGGAACAAGGTAATACCACAGAAAACCAATTTAGCAAAGGAGCAGATGATAACCTCTTTTCCACTTTTGTGACTGATACTTACATTCCACGATCCTTGATGAATTTGTAAACATCTTCCGTCCCAATGGCTTCATAGGGGAGATCGTCATGAGCAACGAAATCGATCTGAAACAAAAATTAACAGTAAAATAATATAATCATAAGATTTTATGCATACAAAAATATTGACGAATTTCCATGATTAGAGATCAGTTTCTATTAATAAAAATAGTTGAAATAAAATACAGTGTAGGCAATTGTGAACAAAATCATAGGACCGTGGGATATATTGAAAGGACGAAAAGTTTACATTATAGTATTAATAAAACACATTAAATAGGACCAGAAAAAATGTGCACAAATATGTACGTTACTTCGGACACTGCGGCATAAATAAGATGCATAAAAGAAGTACAGATAAAGATAGGCAAAATAAAGAAAATGAATGTTCTTAGTATTGTATTAAATGCTCTGTATTACATTGTATAGTACATAACATTTTACATTTAATCATATTAATACGGAAACTTATTTTTTGCACTAAACACCATATAACTTATACTATGCGTGCGGACAAACACGAAACATCATAATTTAACACATCCAAATACAATTTCAAAATAATATAATATTACTTAGTATGACGTACAATATTTCAAATATATATATATATTATAGTGAAAGGCTATTTTAATAAGGATATAATTCATAAATAAAATTGTCGATTACTTAATAAATAATTCTCTGTCAAAAGGTGTGAAAACAAAAATATACAAGAAAAGCTAATTGTACCTGGAGATCAAAGGTCAGAACAATACCCAAACCAAACTTCACCTTATGTTTTTCGAGGAAATTGATGTCGAGGGTCCAAGGAGCGGCACAGATGACCTCGTCAACATAACGGCAGTGTCGCACCATCTCATAGCGCTCAGTCTCGTTCATGACTGTCTTCCCCTTCATCCGGTGTGTCAACTCATCGTTGCAAACTACAGGGGTGGTGTTTGCGTGGTAAAGAAGAGACGTGACATAAAAATTAGACAGAATAAGCATTGCTTAAAATATACACATTACTATAATCCCTCAATTTACACAATTCTTGAAGCAGTAATTTAGAAAAAACAACATACATTAAAAATCAGAAACAAGCAAATGATATACTAAATTACAGTGATTGTAAAAAAAATAGTATTGTGATACAATGTTTTTATTCAATTTTTAATATTAAAACAAATATTAACTATAAAAATTATTATGATACGATTAAAACAAATTAATACATGCACAATATTATTTTTTACACGGCACATATTTTAGGCTATACATAATTATTATTTTTTATACACAGACAATACACGTCATGATAATATTAGAAACGATACTAAAAATATGAACAAAGACTTTAACTATAATCAATGTTAAAATGAGTTACAATTAAAAATGGAAATTGAGACAGGTACAATGTCATTGCACCTGTCTCATATTTCCATTTTCAATTGTCATATATTCTGTTTCAATAAAAAGGACAGTTAAACTATATTACAAGATCAGAACTGTCGCAAATATATCACAAAATATGAAAATAATTTAACTAAGTCACTGATATTTTAACTAACCATATTAACTAACTAATAAGTCAAAATACTTGATTTAGTCTAAAGAACAGCAACGTTTCGCAACCTTTTGTCTCTTGGGTAAGCATTGAGTGACTGATAACAGGAATATAGTTAATGTACATACATATTGAAATATCACGTAATAAGCAACTGATCATGCAACAGATAATATATATATACCTAACTGTAGAGAAATGCAAAATGTTTGAATGATTCAGACATTACAACAAATACAATGAAAATGCGAACTTCATTTGAGTTTCAAAGAAAATGATTCTGTTAGCAATACAAACACTATAAATACTAATAATAATGTATGTAATGCAATTTAATGTAATATAATATAATATAATCACACAAACAAAAAAACCGTTATATATGATTAAATATTAAGTTCCTCTCGATAAAAATGTTATATTTAGTAACAAAGATATATTTGAACAGAAAAGAGGAACAAAAAAATAATTTACAGTTACATTCAACAAAAATTAATTATAAAAAATTAAATGTATTATCTTTTTTTAAACAGGTTATAATTTAAATAAAATTTAGCTTGAACAATTTAAAGGAGCAATAATATATAAAATATTGCTACCCTAGGAAAGAGAAATATTGATTTCTTAAAAAAAACTGGAAACGTTAATTATATTTTAGTTATAAAGATAAAATTTAAAAGCAGCGATCTACAAAATGTAGTATACATTTCATATTTTAGAGTATTATTAAAAAAATAAATTGGTATGGTTTTTATACTAGTTTAAAAGTGTGATTTGCTGTGTGTGACAATTTAACAGGTTAAAATGGTGGATATACAATATTTTAATGTACACGTAGAACGCAATATTTCTCCCCATGAATAAAGTTAATCCCAGATCAGCGCATACGCGTCACTGTCCTAAATTACAAGTAAACAAAACTGACTATGCAGACTGTCGATTTAATAAATTATGATCCATATATCTATAGGCTCACTTTCCTTTATCTAACCAGAATACATTTTTTTGTAGTTCTTTCTGAACTACATTATACTACACTAACACTTCAGAATAATTTGCGAACGCATAATCATTACAAGTTGACGATTAATACCTGAAACGTGTATAAGTATGTAGACAAATGTTAGCAAAGTGCGCCATGTGCTAGGTGGGAAAAAAGCAATGCAAGTGTGTATGTGTGGGTAGGCTGCACTCACGATACAACATCTGCAAGACAGCTAGCAAATTGTGAGTCGTGTATACAGCGCGTTCTTGTGAAACACAATTTTCTAGTTGAATTGCTTAATAATATATTAGTATAAAACGAATAAAATATTATAATAATGAAATACAACATTTATTCAAAAATTGTTATTGCTAATTAGACCGGATTTTATATTCTGTTAAATGGTGTCGGCCCAACATACAATATTACATGAGCACTCGATAATTCCGCAAATTAGAATACAATACTATAGTAAATGAAAGTATTTCATTTTTCAAAAATATAAGCAAACCATTCACACCATATTAACGAATAGTAATATTTCCTGTGTTTATTATTAGTGAAAGTTAACTTTGATAAATGAAAGTGCACTGTGATAACAAAAAATATAAATTAATAATTTCAATACATTTTATTAAATTTATTAAAAGCAGAAATTAATTTGATGAAAGTTAACATTGAAAAATGTAAATACAATTAAATTATCAATAATACTAATGACCAAATAGGTTATCTATAGATAACGACTAAAAATGTTCATGAAAATTAAGTCTCAACTGGGAATTGAACCGTATAGTCACCACATTTTCCAACCCGAGATAATCACTTGACTACACTGTTGAGAACTCTAGCAAATAGATGCGACAAATGTTTTGTAAAAATTAACGTACAAACAAAGGCCGCCACAACCCATTAACTAAGGCGAAGGTACAATGGACACAGCACAACTATTATAATAATTATAAATAAATGAGTGCTAGTTGATAAATTGAAGTAACCGCGTATCCAAACAAATTGTAATAAATTCATTAAAATAAAAGGAAAGGAAAGGGAAAATAACTACTATAACAATATCAACACGTAGATAATTAAGATTGACCTCAAGCAAATCCTGCTTGATGGTTCCTGTAGATAAATTTAGTAGCATATAAAATAAATACCAAAAACAAAGCCAGATCTGGGAATATTTTTAAATTACAAAAAGTGTAACAAAAAAATATTTTTTGTGACTACTTTTCCCACTCTGTCAAGTATATAGAATGGCTTCTAAACAATAGCTTCTAACTGCAATAGATACCAGTTCACAGTTGAGTGCTTTTTGTAAAATATGTTGTATCATAGTACAAGGAATGAAAGGAGCTAACTTACTGCCAACTATAAGATGAGTATTGGGGAAAGCTCCTTTGGCCTGCATGAGTTGTCGAGAGTGACCTGAATGGAACATATCGTAGATACCGTCGGCGTAGACACGTACTGGCCGGTTAGCTGAAAGAGAAGCGCTTGGGAAAATATACAAAATGGTCAAAATGTAGACACGTGTATCTCTATTAATCTAACTAAATTATAATTAGTTTCATAAACTATTACTTTTACAATACTATGACAGTACTAAAATAAATAAGTTATTATTTATAATTAATATTTTAATAACAATACCATTTCTCATATATCCCTAAAACTAATGTCAAATTGTATTAATTAAAACTAGAAAAAATAAGAAGAACTAATTTAAAAAATTCGAAAGTTTTCAACGACAAATATAGTAATTAAAATACCTAAACTGATAAAACTTGAAAAATATATTTCATCTTAACTTTAAGGGCATTTGTGTCACTTTGGACTTATACCACTTAAGTTACATATTATGTATAAGTGAAAAGTGAGTTACTCGTGTTATAGTTTAATGACAAATTCTTATTATTTAGAAAAATACACCTATATTTACTACAATTATTACTACAACTATTTATCTTTTGCAGTATAAATAAAAAATTATTAAATTTTGATTTTACACAGAAATTTTCAAAAAAATGTGACGTTTATAATATAATGTAACACCTTAAAGATATTTACTGAAAATTGTAAAAACGTATAATATAAAAAATGCATAATTTTTATTATAAAACTACAAACCAAACCAAACCAAACCATATTTACAATAAATTTCTTGTATCTATTTATTTATTTATACAATACCTAATTTTTTGACAAAAGAAATTCAATAACTTAGAAATATCTTCAATCGAAATATTATTTTTAGATCATAAAAATGGATACAAATAATTAAATTCATAATATAAAAAAATAAAATAAATCGACGTAATTGTTTAAAAAAAATCAAAAAAGCTTCATTAAATGGTTAACTTTAAACTATTAGTATTTTCATATATAAATATTATAGGGGTTTTTTATTGAAAAAAAGATAACGTACTAATTTGTATAATTATATTGCTATTTTAATAGTACGACCGTGATTAATAACTTAACTAGGTACACTGCAATACAATTAAAAAGCAGCTTACCTGTGCCTGCCAAAGCCATCTCCATGGTAATCTTGTAGTAGTCGCAAGCCGCCGTCACAGCCAGGGCCTCCTCGCTGTGCGAGTAAGAAGCCGGACCGGAGAATGTATAGCTGGTTCCAGAGCCGCGTGGCCTCGTATATTCTGTTATAGCAGGAAGAGGACTCTGTCCCGCCGTCTGTTGCTGCTGATAAAGTTGGTGGTCGCCCCGCTGCAAGGAGTCTTCTGTAGACTGGTTAGGCAAAGAGGATGGGCCGGACCCGTTCGACTAAAGAGATAGGGTAGGGTTGGTAGCGGATAGAAATAAGAAAATGCGCCTAACTCTGCTAACGATTCTAGAGTAGAGTATTCCAAATTGTATCCTAGCTGGCTAAAACGATCAATCTCATTTCAAGTGGATTTTATCAAAATGTCCCCAGATCTAACTCCACCCAATGTTTTCCTCTGTGGACATCTGAAATGGGTTGTATTCAACACCAGGCCGAGAACACTTGATTATCTGAAGGACAACATATCAACTGAAATAGACAAAATTGAAGCTGCTGTAGTGTCACGAAATGTGACGAATTGATCATTCAATGAGCCCATGAATCAGTTCTCACTCGATGCAATAAATGCATTGAAGAATATGATAATCATTTTGAGATCTTTCAACTGTTAAAACTTTCTGTACATATATTATGTATTGATGTTATATTCTCACAAAAAAATTGATAAAATTGTGTTTATAATATTTTCCCTATGGTGTGTGACTTTTGATACACCCTAAATATCTAAAGTTATCTTATAAACGTTTTCTAAATTCGGCGGGAAATTGAAATATGTAAAAGTTAAAATTTATTATAAGGTTAATGATAGATCAAAACATAAATTAAAAGGAAGGTTTAAACTTAGTTGCAAATGGATTCAAATTAAAATAAGGAAAAAGTATCCAAGTTCATGTACATTTAAACAAATAAAAATAGAAAATTAAAATTAAATAACCTAAAGAATAAAAACGGAAAATTCAAGCTAATAACGGAAATACATGCAATGGTTTTACAAAATAATAAAATTAAATATTTCTTTTGTTTCAGGTGAAAAGGGGTTGACTTGAATATAAGTTTCCTCTATTGATATGCAAGAAATTGTTTTGTTAAGCTCTGGTCATTAATATACACATAATATGTCTCATTTTTAATCTAATGTAAAAATTAATTAAAAATTAAATTAATTAATTAAAAATTAATAAAAAATTAAATAATTTTTGTACATAATTTCGATTCATTGATACCATTAGCGTAATCCTTAAAATGAGTTATGTAAACAATTAAAGAACAGGGTAGTTAATAGGTTAACAGATACAATACAATCCAAAAGTACAGTGTAATAATAACTTAATTAAAAAATAATAAAAACACTGATACATCAAACAAAGAATAATAATATGTATTAGTTACATATATGTATTTGCAGCTATATCAATGCGTCATCGTTTCAAGCAAATATCAAATTTTGAGAAAATAATTGGATAGCTATAGTAAAATAATATTACATTAAATGAAGTTAATAATAGAAAAGCGCTTTACATTATGAAGATTGGAAACTAACTAACAAATCTAACAAACTAACAAAAGTTTATATATAAGTATTATATATCATATTTATATTTATATCAACCAAAAAAATATTTATAAAATATATGAAAAGCAAAGTAAAGCTCGTTTGTCGTAAGCACACATCTACAGACTTAGTTTTTAACATTAGTCAACTTTAAATACGATCATTAATTGTTTAAAGCACCTCGAAAATGGAGAAATTTGTATGATACGCTCCAATTATTTTTTGACATTCTGTGTCTTATGAGCAACTATTTCGGACTTCATACAGACAGTGGCATTATCACACGAAGTCATCACCAAGGTGATAGACCAAATTTCATTAATCACCGATTCTGGAAAGTTACGAACAAGAATTATCAGGCCTTGTTGATTAGTATCCCACTTTGTTAAAATTATGAAGATGTCTCTACTCTTCTAGGGTAGGAAAACACTTTTCATGAAGCATTTGTATATAACTTTCTGCAGTCACACCACCCGCTAACAAAACAGGGGCTGATGAGGTATCTTGACGACATAACCGCCAGAACAATCAATTTGAGAGTGTGTTTGTAACTTGCTCTCTATAGAATTCCTATGATGAAAATGATAATCTAAGGCTGCCTCGTCAGATGGCACATTCATTTAAGAAAAAAATTATTTCATGTCTTCTTTTGTTGCCATACTTTTCAAATATTTTCTCATAAGCATTAACTAATAACTGGTAATCCTGTTCAGACATAAATTGGACCTTTGTCGGCCTCTATGGAGAAATTTGCTGTTACAATGGAATCTATAATTTATCACATTCTTCTTATAGATTACATAGAATTCACTTCGACTGACTCCCTTATACTAGTATTGTTATCCCCTCTATCATTCGGTCGACCACTTCACCCTTGATCGAAAACAATACCTGCTCTGAAAAGATTATCCTATCATATTTTAATATTCCGAATGTTTGGGGCTTGCCATCTTTAATAAGCTGTCTTTCTTCAGTTGGCTCTGAATTGGTTCAGAATTTAGTTTAAAATTTCTCAAATCGGTTCAGAAATTCAGTAACTGCGAGTAACGATGTCAATAATAATTTCAAAAATTATGAGATTGCATGCTTTGCAAAGAGATTTCAATTTTTTTACATTTAAACAGAAAATCCAAATAAATGTAGATACAAGTTTAAATACATGAAAATGTAAGTCTAATTAAAGAAATTACTTAAAGAAATCAAAACTTTTATGTTGTGGGAACATGCGAGACATGTATTAGAATTTTGGAATCAAAAGTTGAATAAACATAAATGTAGTACCACGTGAAATAGAGTTGAAAAATACACAAAATATTTAGAAATCCTAATATTTTCATCATAGTCAACAATCAAACCAAATACCAAAGATAACAACATTAATTAAACAGAATTTTGGCGTGTGAATCTCGAGGCTATATGGATCAAATTGTATTTCTTCGGTCAAACGAGACAATTTCTAAATATTTCTAGTCATTTTAACTAATATGTTTTTATCTGTCAGGAGTATAATCCGAACGGCTGAATTAATAGGGTTGAATGATACATAGGGGGATTGTAAATGCGTTTTTATATTCTGGTTGATAAAAATATTTTTTTAATTACAATAAATAAAAAACGTTATTATTATAACTTCGTAATACTTTCTTAAGTAGCATTTTTAACCGAATCAATGGCAAAATATTTCCACCAATAAAAGGATATAGTAAGTTACGTTTTGCAACTTATTTTTCAATAATAATGATTGAATTTTATTTTTCTTGTTTAATTATTAATCTAGACAAATATGTAACGCTACTTGCCAATTATATATATTTTGTACCTGTATAGAGGACACAATGTTATCTCGAAATGCGTTATGAATTAAAATGTATTTCAGTTTATTGTATGTTGTTCTCACTTGTTGCAACTTATTGATCCCATAAATAATTGTGTATAATATCTAAATATAGTTTTATATACTAATTATAACCAAAAATATTATAAAATGTCTACTAATATGAACTATTACAAAAGACCGAATATTAATATACAAACAAACTTAGTAATGACTATGCTATGCTAAATGTAAATTAATTATATATTAGAATTTCATTACGCATTATGTCTATGAAAATGACGAAACTAAATTAACCGTTACTCTATTTGTATAACACACATAAGTAGATAATACATACAAAAAAACTGTATAAACATAAATTACATGAATCGATTAAAATTCCTGGTTTAATAAACTGGGTGTCCGCGTATTTTTTATTCCTAATAAAACATCATCAGTATACATCATAGCTAAAAAAAGAATTTCATTCAAGAAGCATTTGTGAGAAATTATACTGATACAAAGTTATATACAAAAAACCTAATGGAACAGTTGAATAGTAATCTCAAATTACGCAAATAATAATATTAAGTATAATATTACTATAAATGTCTATAGAAATAGAAGAGTTTATCCAAAAAAGCGAATATTCTATGTCAAAATTTTAGAAAATATATAATTAAAGAAATTAAAAATGACTAGTACCTAGTGATGTGAATAATAGAAATAAAATATTGCCATCGGTTGAAACTGAAATAAGTTAAAAAATTAATCACTGATATATTTTCGAAAAGCAGCAATATGTTTCACAATCAAGTGGTCTTCAGTTTTTGAATTTGCCATCAACACAATCTTCTCGCATGCACTGCGTCAAATTCCTCTTTGGCATTTAGCTTTCTTTCAATACGATCTAGACTGTGAATCTTCTGAAGCGGCCAGATACCTCTTCCTTGCTGAACGTACTGATGTTAAAAAATTGGGAGTCATCTGATTATTTAATTGATTTCCAGCACCTCATCGTAGACTATTTTTTAAGATATCAGAGATAATTGCTTCATATTTTCCGACAGAACCTCATCGTTAACTGAGAAACTATTTTCCACACAGGCATTCTCATGCGATAAGCCAAACACCTTTTTAATTTAACAGGATTCTGTAATCATTCTTGCTTGCAAGGAGATCAGCGTAAAATTTATCCAGGCGATATTTATTCACATGAAAGGCATAAATTTATTCTTTAATATCACCGTCTCTGAGCATTGACAAAACTTCTGATTTTCTCTATCGGTAAACTTAGCAGACATGCATTTGCAATTAACGAATATTTTTTTAACATCTTCTAAGTAGCGACAAACAAGTAAACAAAAATGGGAATCACATTAAAAAATAGCTGTAAGTCGCAATATATTCCTAAGGCATACTAAATAAACTTCTTATAACAGTATTAATCAGACAAACAAGGACAATATAATATGTACTTCCAAAAATTAATAAATAGAACCGCAGTTAGCAATGATTAATTAGCAAACTACATATCAAGACAATTTATCAGAGAAACTTCCAAAAATACCATCAAATCAGCAAGGTATAAATTAAGGATATAATAATGTCAAATTTAAAAGTAGAAATCAAGAATAAATTAGATGTAAATAATATGTGTAGCTGATTTGTGTCTATCACCAAAAATGTCATAGCTACGCTATAATAGAAATTGTTACTAAATACAAAAGATAACAAATAATAAGTAAAAAGATACCTTTCTAACATGTTGCTTCCGACCTTTACGCTTTCGAAGGATCTGGTATGATACAAAATAATACATAGGATAGGAGAAAAAACGCAAAGTAATAGTTGCAGTAAACCATAGAGTAGTGATTATACAAAGAGAATTGACTCATTGATTTCATATACATCGCGCTGTAAATTTCGTCAATGGTTTCATTTTTATATATTTTATAAATTTAATGACTATGTGAAAAAAACGTAGTATTCAATATTTTTATTGAATAATTTTAAAGAGCAAATATATATATTCATACACGTAATTTTCTGTAAAATATAATGTATCGAAAACTAATTATATTGAAAACTGTTTCACTGCTGTGAGCTTTTATAACATTTTTTAATAAGCTTTATGATGAGTGAATAGTAGTACATTGAATTGTAAGCAGGGTGAATACCCATTGTATAATATAATTATTCTATGCAGAAAATAATTCTACATAATATTTTGATATAACACGTTGTTTCAATAAGTTCAAGCAAGATACAATATCAGTTCATTTATCTAAACTATTAAAACAACTTTGTCACAATAACTTTTACAAACTCAAGGCATCCTTGAGTTAACTTTAAGATTCAAATTTCACAATCAATATTGTAAAAATACATGTATCCACTAAAAATTTTGCACACAGCTCATGGAATATTTTTGATAAATAGTCTAGATATTCGAGATTTGTTACAATGTGCCAAATTTATATTAATAATTAAGTATAAATAACATCTTCGTATATAATAATAACGCAGTTAATTTAACTAATTTGACATTCACGACAAACTGATTAATAACAGTCTAGTGATAAATAATATTTTTAAGAGAAATAATAATATAATCAAAATTATTTATAACATTGCTAAAAATATAACAAACTACTAAATTTATGTAATAGAAAAAATACGTGCAAGCATAAGTGTGTGTTGAAGTTCAAACTGTTTAATATTCTTTCAGTCCTAAATGTGATTAACAGCAAACTATGCAAACATACTATATTCAACATTTCAATAGAAAAACAAATATCTCTTTCGATAAAATATCAAATATAATAATACAATCATAAAATAATAACTAAACAATATTAAATACATATATTATAATATGTATATAATATATGGAACTACGTAATTTAGTACAATTAATTTATATAGACAACAATTAGAAATATTCATTGCCGTCTTTGTATATATATAATATAAGGAAGGACAAAAGACGTAATATATAATTAGATATAGTATTGGTATATATTTCGGCTTCTAACC
>JAYRBW010025050.1:0-12473 GCA_036023295.1 Invenusta paracnida
AGAGGCCTTTTCCTGCATTCTAGATCTTAAAACCTCAAAAAATCTCCTCGCAATGGCGATGATGTTATAGGCTACACGTGAAGCGTAGCCATGAGCATTCAGGAGGTTGCTTTGTATCATTTCGATTTTCTTCCACCATATTATGTGCCCTCCCCCCAATGTTAACTATCTTCCGACGCCACTGTAATCTTCACATTATTATTATATTCAGTGATTTAAATAACAATTACATAACTCAACGATAATGGAACAGAAATTAGCGTTAGAAAATGCTGAGTAGTACAGTTTTAACTTATTTTGGTTTGGTAAATTCATAAACATTTATAAAACACACTTTTAAAATGAATAGATTATAAAAAATTTTAGGCATAAATGCTAGAGATTATTTTTATAAGACATTTATTTCACTTCAAAGACATTAAAACTACTTGGAATATACGGGTTTTCTCAAAACTATGTATTCACCTTTATGTGAACAAATAAAATGTATTTACTCTCATGTAAGAATATTTAAATTTAAATATTTAACTTTTAAATTGAGAATATTCTATGGTTATATTAGATGTCTAGGTTTAACTATTTAAATTTTAAATTGAGAATATTAGATAATATTCGATGGGTATTTCATTGCCATTATTTTACGCAATGGCTGAGAAGCGGGCATTAACATTTGAAGAGCGAAAACAAATCCTGAAATGGTATCATAAGTTTGAAAATGTAAAAGAAGTAGGTACAGCGACAATGGAATGAAACATTTGCAACAGAATAACTAACTCGACTTACCATTGCGTGAATACACGATAAATTTGAAGAGCGTGGTACAATTAATAGCACTGAAAAAGGTACAGGTCGACCAAGATCAGCAAGATCAGATGAAAAGGTGAGGCTAGTCATGGGCGCCTTCGGTGATGATCCCAGGAGATCAATACGAACAGGCCCTCTTCAACTAAATATCTAAGAGCATCAATTCAAATAATACTCCATGACAAACGCATGAAACCATATCGGCCAGTTCTGCTGCAAAAATTAAATGATGCCGATCGCGTTGAGTTTACTGAATGGTTCATAAAAAAGTTCCAGAAAGATTATTCATTTTGTGATAAAATAATCTGGAGTGACGAAGCGATGTTCAAAATTAAATGACAGAGTGAAAAGACTCAATTGTGTGTATTGGTCAGAGAATAATCCATTTGAGATCATGGAGCGTGAGGTAAATACCCCAGGTGTTACTGTTTGGATTGGAATATAGTCGCGTAGCCTAATTGGACCATTTTTCATTCGTGTATCATTCAATGGATATAGATACCTTGAGCTTCTACGACAAAAGTGATGCCTGCAATAAGAACCATACTTCCAAATGATGAACTCAATTATTTCAACAAGATGAGGCACCACCCAATTACGCCTGTATTGTAAGAACTTTTCTTATTAAGTTATTCCTGAAGCCTGGCTTGCTAGAAGCTTGTAGTTGAATTTCCTCCAAAAGCCCAGATGTTACTTAACCAAATTTTTTCATTTGGGTCACCTAAAGAAAGTCTATTTTTAAGCTATTTTCCATTAAAGACATTTTATTGTTCACTAAACATATATTTTTTCCATTAAAATACATTTTATTGATCACTTAAAGAGTGTATACAAAGTTTCGAGATACCCTGTATATTATAGATATATGGTCTTAAATTCATTTTAAATAAGCACATGTAAATATTTTAACTGTTATTCAATAGTGCAATATTTATATTTGTAATTATTTAATAAAGACGATTAAAGCTGTAAATGGGTGTACAACAGTACGATCAAGGTCGAACCAGTGCTGTCCAGCTCCCACGTACAAATATGTAAACAATATAGGTTAGAATCATGAAACCATAAATACCGCAAACAAATTTCAGCATTGTTGAAAACATACAACAAATACATACAATTCATTGCTTTACTTACAATATGCAGCACAATGATTTTATATATTAGTAGTATGGTAAGAGGAGGTCGATAACAAATACACCCCCCCTCCCTCTTCCTCCACCCACTCAATTGAGCCAAGTGTGAGGGCGTATAGGTTCGTGTGTATGTATGGCGCCAAATTGAAATTTAAAAGTGCGTGGGAAATTAAAAAAAGTTTGTGCGTACCATTAAAATTTAAATATGCAGAAAATTGTTTAATTACGGGAAGAATTTATAATTATGCGGGATGACAATTTTACAAAAATAAAAGTAATCGTGCGAAAATGAAATTTGAAAATGTTTGGGAATTTTAAAGGATTGGTTATTAAAACAAAACCCACCGGACTGCCATGTGTCAACACCACAAGCACCAGTACCAGTACATCAACCCACGCCATTCAATAGACGTTTATTTGGAGACTTGGGAGATGACTCATGGATTTAACTGAGATACCTCATAGATATGTTTTAACCTTGATGATGCCCGGTAATCCGAAGATACATTTACTAGTGCTTCTGCTGTTATGTAAACGTTAACAGTTGTAGTGAGATATTTTGCCTGTTATAACAGAATATATGTTTCTATAGAAAAACTTGTTATTTTTACTTTTGTAATCAATTAGGAATTTGAGGAATTTTTAGCATACCATTAGAGAATTCTTAGCATACATTTAGGGGTTCATTTAGAAGTTTAGCATACCTTTAACGAAACATTTAGGAGTTTAAGGAATTTTTACAATACTTTTGTGGAATTCTTAGTATATTTTTAGGGAATTATTTAGGAGTTTAGGAAATTTTTTAGTATACTTTTAGGGAATCATTTAGGAGTTTAGGTAATTTTTAGCATACTTTTCGTAAATCATTTATGAGTTTAAGGATATTATCTAGGATTTTTTTAATAAAAAAATACTGTTATATCATAGGTATACTACTTAAATTTAAGACAAGTAGTATATGTGTAATTTATGAAAAATGTTGTTAATTTAAATTTATGGGGTTCCATCTTCACCGGAAACAATTAGTAGCAGTCTGTCAGAAACCGGTGACATTTTTTATTTTGTTGGGAAATGGAGCAGTAGTGTGTAATTAGATGCCCACGTTTAATAAGGAATACTCTGATCGAATAGAAAATGCCATAATCGAAATCTACATTTTACAACCTTAGAGAGTCACAACCTTACTTGTTTAAATCGGTGCATGTATGCTTACAATAGCCACATAATTTTTCATGCCAAAAGGGTTTGAATGACGCGCGAAAACGTTTTGTTTTAATAACCAACCTTTAAAATTCCCACGAACTTTCAAATTTATTTTTTGAGCAATTTTTTATTTTTGTAAAATTGTCATCCCACATAATTATAAAATCTTTCCGTAATTAAACAATTTTCTGCGTATTTAAATTTGAATGGCGCGCACAAACTTTTTTAAATTTCTCGTGCACTTTTAAATTTCAATTTGGAGCCATACATACACACGCACCTATATGCCCCCACACTTGGCGTAATAGAGTGGGTGGAGGAGGAGGGTGGGGGGGGGAGGAGAAAGAGGGGAGGATTGTTGTTCTCGACCTCCTCCTTCTGCCAAACTACTTCTATTATAAAACAAAAATGAGAACAAAGGGTTAGCAGCTTACAGGCGACAGTAAAATTGATTCTGGAGCTCCTCAATTGACCCCAGATATTGGCGGCAACACATCGATAGATGCCTGCACTCGAGCGCTGCACATTGCGCAGGAAGTAGGACGAAGCGGTAGAATTGGTGTAGTCGAATATGAAGCTGCTTCCCTCTTCCTGATAGACGGAGTACTTGGAGAAGGGCAGGGCATTGGCGGTGCACCGTATGATGGCTGAGTTGCCTTCAACCGTGGGGCCGATAATTTGGGAATTGGAGCCGCTTGAGAACTTTAGAGGGGGTGTATCTGGAATTGATAAAAAGACGAAGGCCAATTGATTTCGTGGTAAAAAGGTGAAGTTTAAAGAAAATATTGTACTAAACCGTTTAAAACGTCGTTTTCCAAAAATTGTTTAAAACTAGTTTGTATCAAACACATTAAATTTTAATTCAAGTAATAAATATTTCTATAGTATTGATTGCCGTTATTTTTATTTCTTACGACATATAAATCAAACATTTTCGTCAGTAAGAATTGTCGTTGAAGCAGTTAGTCCGAACGCGCTGCTGCACTGCATTACACGATGCGTTGCAATTTTCAATTCATACCGAATTGTGAATTCCAACGCTCTTTCTAATGAACAAAGTATCTCATCTTTACATCACTAATCATACGAGACGTGTTTCGGTGATGCATTGAAAATAGTTGTCAGTGTTCACTTAAATATGTATTACAAAAATAGTCCACGTCACCTTGTTGTAAGTTCATTAATATGTTTTTTATATAATCAATAATATAGCGTGAAAGTTTCTTCAAAATGTTCTCAAATGTTTTCAGTATTTTAAGTAAAAATCAAATGATATATCAAAGATAGAAACTTACCAAAACTTATAAATGTACATATCTTTCAAACATCTAAAGTATTTTTTGAAAATAGTTATTGAAGCCAAATCAACCACCCCATTGAAATAGACAAATGCAAATAATATTACCAAATGCATACACATGATGTATGCATATATACGCAAATTAAAAAATACGCTTCTTGTTAAACATACATTTGGCAACTAATATAAATATAATTTATAAGTAAAACCTTCATGACCACTATGCTAAATGCTATACAACCAAAATCCTAGGATAATAACATTAAAATGAGGTGTTCTGAAAAGGTAGTCTAATAACTTAAAACGACTGATTAAATTGTAAAATAATTAAACATTGCTTTATAAAGAAGGAAACGAAATAAAAAAATATATAATTGTGTAATTTAGTAATATAGAACACAACATCTAAGGTGGTAAGAAAGAACCAATACTACAGAAAAAGCATTTATAGAAAATATTTTTCAGAAAGTAACGATAAAAAATATTAAATGGAAACATATAAATATAATTCTATGGAGGAAAAAGTTTTACCTTCAGTGAGTTCTTCTGAAAGAGGTAATGGCAGAATTCTGACACAGTGAAGAGATTTTTAGTCAAATGTGTTAAAAAATAGGTGACAACTATATCCATTTGAATACTAGAAATATAATTCGTTTAACGGTGATGGTATACGATCACTGCAATTTATAACGTAATTATAAGTCATACTTTTATATTAGTCTTACAGGTGTTTGATTATACATCTATGAATTAGACACGTTCATTGTTTACAATATGCAACCATTGGAGTGTATGTTTTACTGTAAAAATAATTTTACGGGCATTAACAATAAAGTTATAATTATTTTTAAAATATCTTAGTTTTTTTAGGCAACATTTACATTTCATAATATCTGTAACTTGCCCTACGAAATATACATGGTTCTTTACAATACAAAAAATGTGAAACTAAAATATGTTTTCTAATACGAACAGGATATTTACAATATCTAATATAACCAAACGGATATTTAAATTTTAGAAGGTAATATAGGCCAATAGAAGAAGATTTACAGAAAATTATATTAAACATTTCATTCAATTTTACAATTATATTTTGGCCTTGTTTAAAGAGAAATACGATATATAATTTTGTGATAGTGTATTTATGGACCATAGACACAACTGTGATGTACATACACCTAATAGGTCACTTTATAGACACAACTGTGATGTACATACACCTAATAGGTCACTTTATAGACACAACTGTGATGTCAACACCTAATAGGTCACTTTACAATGGGATTAAACGCGCGACTAGACACTTTCTTGAATGGAGTTAGCAATATACCTTTTTATCAAATGAAATTGCTTTAATATTTAAAAATCTTTAATCTTACGTACAGTTGATTTTTACAATCCGATTACATTAGAAATTTCTGTGCCCATCTCCGCATATCCCGAGAAATGAATGACAGCTGCAGTATAATTGCGAGTGTATCGCGATTAGAGAGCGATTGACTGTAACACTATGAACAATTTGTAAATATCACCCATCTATTAACATAATTTAGGCTTTTTCTAACCACCTGCTCGTAAACCGATTTTCAATCGAAATGACTTTATTATGCGATGGACCTGGAGGGTTGTGGTAAGCAACTTATTTTTGATAAGTTTGTGTTTCATTATATTAACATTTTAGTCACTCTCGTTTTATTAAAAAGGTATTAGGTATTTGGTTTCAAGTTAAAGATATTAAAATGTACTTTTCATATTTTTCACTTTAATTTGTTTAAATTGATATAATAATTTTTATTATATAAATTTAAAGTTTTGCTTGAAAGTATCCTCTTACGTAAAAAAATTATTTTATTTTAAACCACAAAATAAATATTTTATGAAATCGTTCTTGTGAGATATTAATAGACGTGATAATAAGCTTTCTAAAACATATAAATATGAATATACTTCTATTTCAATATGTGGTATATTAAACGTAGAAGTTATCTTATTTAGCTAACGTACAAATATTTTTGTAATCTTAATTGGATCAATTTAATCGCGTTTAGATTGATAACGCGACTGACATAAGACTTCACACCCACAAAAATTTATTGCGTCAATCGGTCGATCATAATTTTTAAAAATAGCTATCGTCAATTTAAGATTGATCTAATCTAGTTTAATCACTATTATAAAGTGACCTATTGAATAACATTCACAATGATTTAAATAATACATACTCACAGATAGCATAAAAAGCTAGAATTCATAAAATATAAAATAATATAAGAGACTGGTTTTATTATGAAGGTAAATAAAATGAACCCTTACCACAAAGACATCTTGGAAAACATATGTAGGATATTATCAACTGAAGAACTATATACAATCTGAAAATAAGTAGAATAACATTTAAGAATTTTATTTATAGTGTGTATGGTAATTCTAATGTGCAAAACCTGTATTACAAAACAACTGAATTATGTTTCACTTTATAAATTACATATATTTTATATTATTAAATACCAATGAAACACTTGTTACAAAGTTACATTTAAACTATTTTTCTTTTGATCAGGTATTTTTAAAATGGCATAAAAATTAATACATATAGCACAATTGATAAAATTAGTATAACTAAGAATGCATATATACATTCAGCCAAAACATATTTTCTTTCAGAATATGCACATAATAATTTTATTGTAATTTTCCTCTTGAAGTTTTTGTAATAGATAAAAGCAATAATAGGAGAGACTGGAGCAAGATGGAACAGTTGCATATTTATTGACTGATTAACAAACACAAGCATATGTTTATTTTAATACATCAATAAATATATTTCCTTGTCTTATAAATCGATATCTGCTTAAATATTATCACGTTTTCAAAAAATAAAACACAAGTAAGCGTTTTTATATTTTTACTATATACTAATTTGTATACATTATTTTTTTTTTTTTTAAAGAATCAGTCAGTTGAGCATTAGGCGGCAAGAATCAACAAGCCTAGTTAGAGCTGCTGTTTTCAATAAAATTCAAGTAGAAAAATTCTACAATGACCTTGGACACCAATTCTGACAAAATAAAATTATCGTAAAGA
This sequence comes from Invenusta paracnida, assembly GCA_036023295.1. Lineage (NCBI taxonomy): Eukaryota > Metazoa > Platyhelminthes > Proseriata > Coelogynoporidae > Invenusta > Invenusta paracnida. The sequence continues at coordinate 7,531 of JAYRBW010025050.1, forward strand.
AGTTTGAAGAATATAGATGAGTGTTCAATAACTTGAAAAGGTAATTTCAGCAAAAGGAACCAAACAAGTTGAGAAAATTATAAGTGGCGAAAGATGGCAGATGTAATGATTCTTTGTGGAATGAATACATTCTTTTGAAGTGGATGAAGCACTATAGAATGTTCGACCAACATCTGAGAACAGGCAATTTCTAATTTTAGATGGTCACATTAGCCACAAATCTCTATAAACTTTGTATTTAGCAAGATAAAATTACATTGAAATAATCTGTTTACCACCCCATATAACTCATCGATTGCAACCTCTCAACCATGTATTCTTTGGTTCACTAAAAACACACTATAACAGTGAAGCAGATAAATGGTTAGTGAATCATCCAGGCAAGCGAATTAGCATCTACAACATTGCTAAGCTCTTTGGTCAGTCATATATTGCCATGGCTACTATGCAAAAATCGAATATTGGTTTTGATGTGCAGGGATTGTGCCATTAAACTTTATATATATTACATATTATACACATGTTAAATATGTACATTGATAATTGGAATATTAATTCAATAATAGTCGCAACATCCATTAAACAATGTCACTTGGATGCATAAGTCAAAGACAAAAGCAGTTAAGACATAATATTATCATTCTATAAAACAAATTTTCCGGCTAGAGTATAAAAATTGAATAAGTATTTGTTTTTTGTTTGTAAATAATCATATTTTTGTGGTATAATATCTTCAATAATTGAGAAGTATTTTATTATTTATAACAAAAAATAAATAAACAGTTTGAAAAATAAACAGTTAAAATTATGCATGGTAACATCTGTCCTGACTACAGAGTAAAACATAAAAAGAGGGTTCACTTCGTGTCTATATATCTGAATGTCTATATCTTGTGTCTATATCGTAATAATTTTACAAAATGTTACTGGTAAAGTCAATTTAATATGCAGAACTAATTTTTATTATTTTAAGAGATATGAAATAGTTCTGCAAAAACATGTTATGTACTACTTTTAGGTGTCTAACTTTATAAGTAGTACAATAAAATGGAATATAAAATACACATTAAAATTAAAATCAAAATTTTATTATAATACATAAATCTTTTTTATATAATAGGTACAATTCTTTCTATAAATAAACTTAATAAAGGTAAGTAATTATTAGTAATATATTTTTCAATAAAATGCAATGATGCATGGGTGTGTATATAATTATAATAAAATTATAATAATAAAGAGTATATATTTAGTACCAATTGGGAATCGAGATACAAAGAGACATTTAAAAGTGTGGAATAGTTACTGATTACAAATAAACATGTACATAATGTGAGAGAATAACAGTGACAAATTAAAAAACAAATACAAAAACAATTACAACTGCATATGAAAAAACTTCATAAGCATATAAAAAAGTTATTTTGAATGAAAAGGCTGAAAGCACAAAAACTGAACTAGGTAAATGCAATGAAATGATGGAAAGGAGAGTGATAACATGAAACAGTAGCGATAGAACATAACTATATTCAGAAAAAAAGAAATTTACAAAATATTTTGTTGTATAATAGACTTGAAAAACTCCTAAGTCATCTAGTGGATTTGCAATGTGGTAATATAAGTTTATTTCTAAGACCAAATTTAGGAATGATTGAGTGAAGTATGTGTCTGTCATGGAAGCATTTTTTCAACAATCTTATACTTTGTGAAATCCGTCTGTGGTCTAGGTCAGGCAGGCAGGATTCACAGCATTCTGATCCACAAATAATCCTATGGGCTTGGCACTGTAGTTTATTAAGTTTCTCTTTCTGATTGAGTTCGATTCCAACAAATAATGGGTTACAGTATTCCAAAATAGAGCGAGTAAGTGATTTATAATTTTTTAAAGATCTCTTTTGGTGGAAAATTGCTTTAAACATTGTAAAATAAACAACGTTTTTGAGGCGCGTTTGATAGTAGTCGAAATGTGATTTTTCCACTTGAGGTCACTGCTAAAGTGAATTCCAAGGTATTTGAAAGAAAACACTTGCTGAATGCTCGCAATTTGGGTTGAAATGAAGTTAGATTTTCGCGAAAAGGCTATAGTTGCACATTTATTGATATTGATAGGCAGTTAATTTTCGTGAGACCAGTTAAGTATGTTATTATTTATTTCCTGCCTTCTATTTTCCACAAGAGAAGTTGGAACTAGAAGAGCAGTATCATTGGCATATTTAACAATCATATTACTTTCATGGAGAGAGTTTAGTGCAGATACAAAAGGCAGAAAAGAAAAGGTCCTATAAGACTCCCCTGGGGAACTCCTGAAGTGATGGGAAGTAAATTACTACATACATTGCCAATACATACTCTTTGAAAATGGTATTGTAGATAGTTTTGAATCCACAGGAGAAGATTGTTTGGAAACTGCATCGCCAGGAGATGGTTTAGGAGAATATCATGATTTATCTTGTTAAAGGCCTTTAAAAAATCATAAAATATAACTCCAGTAGCGGCGATATTTTCTTTTTCTAGATTGGTGGTAATATAATCATGTAAGAAAATAGTTGCGCAAGCAGTTAAGGATTTCGGATGGAAGCCAAATTGAAATTTGTAATATTTACTGAGGAGATATTCCATAACGTAATGCAGGACGACTTTTCCAGAAGTTTAGCAGGTGTAGACAGCAATGAGATTGGACAAAGTTTATTTATTGATACCGGTATGGATTTGAGTAGAGTAACTACATCAGCCATTTTCCAATGCAAAGGTATATATCTCTGCTCCGGTGACACAGCAAACAAATGTGCAAAAAAACAACATATAATGATCATCCAAGAGATTACAGTCACAAAAACTATTATTTTTTATTATTAATGATATGCATCCATTGAAAAATGTTGATGTTTTGATATATCCATTGATAAAGCTGTCACATTGGTTTTTAATTTTTTAAATTTATATTCTATGCATTCTGTGATTTTATTTTTTCATCAATTTTGAATGTGTAGATGAAATCAGCCAAGATCTAATATTAAATTATGCAGTATATCATTGATTTTTAAAAAAGAACTTATGAATGTACTTGTAAAAACAATATGCTTTAAAAGTTGGCAAGAAAGTGAGCATCCAAGAATAATAAAAACAACAGGATTAAATCATCAATTGTAATTTTTCTGAAGCAGAGCATTAATATCCAAGAATTTAGCCATGAATATCTATTTATTTTCTGGAGTTTTAATATAATATTAATATTTTATTTGGAGTTTCAATAAAACATTTTTTGAAGGAATGCAAGATGATTTATACAAAAATGCTGGCTGATTTAACACTAACAGTGGTCAAATTGCAAAGATCTTTCAATTAATAAGATGTGGTATGATTTTGTCCATTTTGTTTTGCAAATTACAAATAATCAACATTGGATTAATGTCAGTGGATAGTAATTGATTGAATTTATTAAAGTTTGATTTATTTGAACATCATGTCTTGATAAGTTCTAGTGAATGTTTATAGGCCAGATTGTCTTCAAAGAATTATAAAATAGTCTTATTCTGCAATAATATGCAGTTTTTATTGTTTATAAATAGTTGTCACAATAAAAATATAACTCATTTCATTTTTTTACTATTTTAATATGCTTTTAATGGAAGTAAGAAAATGAAATGGCAGCAGATGAAAAATAAACAATGTAATTACATTTTAAACAAAATTATATGAATTAATGAATAAATAAAAAAACGAAAAAACTATAATTACTTATAGTATTGTTAGCCATGTTAATAAAATATTACTTTGTATATTTAATTACCATATCATTGTTTTTATTAAGAGATCTTCTTATATATATATATAAACAGGCTTGTTTATTGCAGGAAAGGGACATTTCCTCAAACAGACTGACACAATGCTATATCTACTATTTATTGATTATACAGGGTGTCCTATAAGTCATGCACCATAGGAAATTTTACATTAATTTCAAGGTAAATCGATTATTAATGATTGCCAGAAGTTTATTGATTAGTTAATTTTTAGTTACTGGCATAGATGGTTAGTTAGGCTGACCAATCAGAATGCAACAGCGCAGTGTATGAATTTCCTATGGTGCATGACTTATGGGACACCCTGTACAATAGTTTTCTATTTTAGTCAATTATTAAAGACTATGGATATTATGTTAAATATGGGCATCCCCAACACATTCTAGCCATATTTCAGAAGATTTATGCTAGAGAAAAAGCAATGATCTGCTGGGAAAAGGACACTGGCTGCTTAAATATTGGAAAAGGAACAATACAAGATTGTAATATCTTACAAACTTAGTTAAACTTGTAAGTAAAGACATCCTGAGATGAGTATTTGAAGAAAAAATTATTGAATGGTAGTGGGAAGCAGGTATATTCAAAATATAAGATATAAAGATGACACTATCCTTATATTAACCCCAAATATGGCATTTGTGATAGCATAGAGAAGTCAGCAGTGGAAATTTTATACCAGAATCAAGTTATCAGAATGATCAAAGAAGAACCATAAGAATAGAGAAGATCTGGAATTTATGCAATATAAGATGATGAAAACCTTATATGGTTTATTTTCAATACCTAATTGGGCTCAAAACTAACTTTCTACTTATCCATAAAGTATCTAAGGAATAATGATGAATATTTGTTCCAGAAAATGTCTAAATTTAGTAAAGTTATATATGTACATATACTGTAGATTTCATACCACCCTTCCCAACCAGTCAATCGCTAGTGTCCTCATTATCCTAGTTTCTTATCATATCTCTTTAAACAATATACAGTGAAACCCCGCTATAACAAAATTCAAGGGACTGATAAAATTATTTCATTATATATTGAGGATTTGTTATATAGAGGTTTTAAATTTTTTTACAGAGCAATGCAGATAGATGAGCTGGTAGACTCAAGAATTGCGACATGAAGTGTATAATTGAG